>PVJA010043985.1:0-16430 GCA_004027025.1 Myocastor coypus | reverse complement strand
TTTTTTTTTTTTTTTTTTTGTCTTTTTGAGACAGGCTCTCGCTATGCAGTTGAGGCTGGTCCTGAGCTCACTTTTGTAGTCCAGGCTGGTCTTGAACTCGCACCAATCCTCCTGCCTCAGCCTCCCGAGTGCTGGGATTACAGGCGTGAGCCACCACGTCCGGCTCAGATAATACTAGTAATGTCAACTCAGAAAATAAAAAGAGACATAGTATCTTAAACAGGGATATTTACTATAAAGAACTATTAAATTTTAATTTAAGAGTGACTAACAAGGAAATCAAGAATAAGGGAGAGAACCCAAAGACAAATTTGGAAAAGGATCCTCTGCCCATACTGGAGTTTAGATCTCAGTGGAGAACATGCAGCTTAGCTCAGTGGGTAGCAGTGAGGTTTGCTGGTTGTGGGTGCTAGGCAAGCAGCAGGCAGCCTCCAGAATGCAGGCACTTGGCCTGCAGAAAGAAGGATTGATTACCCAGTGGGACTCCTCCAGCTGCAGGCCTGCGGAATGAATTGAGGGGTGAGAACATACACTTCAAGGCTGTAATTTCCACATCAAGAAGACCTCAGGAAAGTTATCACCAATCAAGGCTGAGGCTGAGGCTTTAAGGGGCCCACATCTGCTGGGCATGTGGTTCAGGCACAGCCACATGCATGATCTCCCCGCTGCACCCCTAACCTACTGTGCAGTCTCCAGAACCTGGAGACCTCTTTCCTCCTTCATCCTGCATTGTTTTACTGGTACCTTACTCTGGTCCATCCCTCTCCCGGCCTGCCCAGAGGGCAGGGCTTGGTATGTGTTGAGGGGGATCAAACCATGTTCCCAAGCCTGCCTACGCTTGCCTAAGCAGGCACTTTAGACCACTGAGCTATCTCTGCCATGCTCTTACTCTGTTTTGTGCTGCTATGATGGAATACTATAGACTGGGTAATTCATAATGAGCAGAAATTTTTTGGTTCATAGTTCTGGAAGCTGAGAAGTCCAGTATCAAAGTACTGACATCTGCTGTGTCATCATATGGCAGGAGGTAGAAGGGCACACAGAAAGAGGACAAGAGTGGGGCTGTTTCATAACACCATCAGCTCCACTGAGAGTTCTGCCTCATGGTCTAACCAGAACTCTTACTAGTTTTTCACTGGCTATTAAATTTCAACAATAGCAAACCATAGTAGTTGATAAAATAATTAAGGAAGTCAGGCCTGTATTCCCAGCATTTGGGAGGCTGAGACAGGAAAATCACTAGAGGTTGAGGCCAGCCTGGGCTATATAGTGAGTTTAAGGCAAGCCTAAACTACATAGCAAGACTCTGTCTCAAAAAATAAAATAAGGGCCCGGCAAGATGGCTCAGTGGTCTAAAGCGCCTGCTTAGGAAAGCTTAGGCAGCTGCAGGGACCACAGTTCAATCCCCAGCACCACATGCTGCACCAGCCCTGCCCTCAGGGCAAGCTGAGCTGGCCATAAAAATAAATAAACAAACAAACAAAAGTTCTGAAACAAGAAAAAATTAAAAATAAAATAAAAACAAGTAAAATAAATATCTTTAAAATAATTTTATTTATGATGTCAATGGTCTAAATTTCTAAAAATCAGAAACATTAAGAAATTAAAATTACATATTAATATGTAAAGAATACCCTTATAGTGTGTTGTTATCCTATAGTCTGGTTGTTCCAACTTAGCTCACAGTTTGTTTCCCTACAGCTTTGGAGTAAGTGTATGAATCTTTGTATATACTTGGTGAGATCCTATTTCAAAATAAAATTTTAAAAAGGGCTTACTGTGAAAGCCCGAGGTTCAATCCTCAGTATTGCCAAATTTAAAAAACAATTTTTTTAAAATTTTGTCTGCCCTACAAGTTTTTTGGGTTTTTTTGTTTGTTTGTTTTTGTCTTTTTGAGACAGGTTCTCACTATGCAGTTCAGACTGGCCTTGAGCTCACTTTTGTAGCCCAGGCTGGTCTTCAACTCACACCAATCCTCCTGCCTCAGCCTCCCAAGTACTGAGATTACAGGCATGCACCACCACGCCCTGCTGCCCTGTAAGTTTTGAAACCCATTTTATAGAGCTTCTGTGTAATTTGTACTAAAACATTTTCTTCCAGCATTCGGGTTTCCACTTGGAACAGACTGAACTACCTAAAGAATGGAGTGATAAAGTCTGCCTTAAAATCTGCCATGGCCCATGACCCCATCTCCCCTGTGCTCTCCGATCCTCACCTGGACGCTGTGGACCAGCGGCTGCTGAGTGTCCTGGCCACTGTGAAGCAGTGCACTGACCAGTTTGGGATGGACACTGTGCTAGTGGAAGACAGGATGCCTCTCTCCCACTTGTAATTCTCAACCCAGAATAAGTGAAACTTATTTTTACAAAGATAGAGAAACAGCACAATCAATTCCAAATGGTATCGGATGGCTTTGGAAGTTGCCAGCAGCAAGTTTGGGGAGTAGAGGGCAGGATCCTGGCCTTGGTGTCTTTGGGGTTTTCTGTAGTAGAAACTGAGGCAAAGACATTTTTTCAGAGTGTGAGATGTTCCCACAGAACCACCTCTGACTTCCTCAGTTGTGGCCCATTTCAGCAATGGGTGTAAGCATTGGTCAGATATGATTCCTATGCCAAAGGACAGAGGTCTGGCACTTGGATAGGTGAATGCTGCGATCACTTCTAGACTGTTCTGAGGTGAACTCTGCAGTCCTTCTCCACACTTGTGGATTTTGTGGAAACACTTTATGATTTCTTTTTTTTTTTTTTAGCCCAGGACTGTTCTAATTGGAAAGCTTACTGCAACCTACAGAGTTGTGTCAAATAAAACCTTGCATTCTGTTGAGCCAAAATAGAACGCTCTCTTGAAGGGGGATACGTTTGTAAGATAGGATTGGTGGGAAGAACAAAAGCAGGAAGACGCTTAAGCTATTAAGCAGTTGTGTTGTGTGGTTTTATGGTCTTAGAGGAGGGACACTCAGCAGAACCAGAAATGGGAGGTGACTGAATGAGCAGAAAGCTCCCCTCTGGATTAGGTTTTAAGGTATCTGAAGCACGAACATGACTTTTCATATAAGGAAGATCTGCATTCTCATAGTCGTGTCCATATTAACTGAAACATTGTCTCTAGAAAAAAGATTTTTACAACCCAAGCATGATTCTCTTATGGAGACTGATTTCCCTTTTGCTTAAAGCAGTTAAATCCTTTCTAAATTAACAAAGCATACAGAAATAATACCTTGAATAACAGTCAAGTTGCCTGTGTTCTCTGCCATCCTCACTTCTCTTCTGAAATGAATTTCCACTTCTGGTTTTTTGTTTTGTTTTGTTTTGTTTTATTTTGTTTTGTTTTGTTTTGTTTGTGGTACCAGGGTTTGAACTCCTGAACTTGTACTTGCCAGGCAGGCGCTTGTGCCACAGAGCTATCTCCCCAGCCCCTCCACTTCTGTTTATAAGGTATTGGTGGCTGAAGATACCATTCATAGGAGATCAGTGACTACTTTTGCTTTTCTTGTAAAAACAGGTAGTTAGGCCACAGGAGACAGTATACACCTTGCTGTCGGGTAAACTGAGTTTGTGATTTGAGCCATGCGGAAGACTGGAATCAAAGACATTAAGTCTTCTGAGCCTTGAAGTTAGGGAGTGGCCAGAAGGAGCCTTAAGATTTTAATTTATGTCAGATCCTTATTGTATCAGTCTCATTTGGAGTTCTTCTATCTCCTCTTACCACTGTCAAATTCATGTTGCTAAAACAAGTTTAGTAGTGTGTTCCAGGAAGATGATCCTGGCATGTACGTAACTGCAGTAAATGACAGGGCTGGAGGAGACAGGCAGGGCTGCTGCTGGCCTCTGCACCAGAGCTATGTGTGTCCCTCCTACATCTTGTCCAGAGGCCATTTCAGCTTCGTACTTCTGTCATTAGAGATCAGTTTTTTGTTTTTTTGTTTGTTTGTGGTACCAGGGATGGAACTGTGAACCTTGTACGTGCCAGGCAGATGCTTATGCTGCTGAGCTATATCCCCAGCCCCCCAATTCTTAATGTGATTGAAGAAGTTTAATGCGTCACCTTTGACCTCTACTCTTTTCAGAAACAGCTTTCCAATTTATCCCCCAATTTTCTGGCATTGAAACATAACTGAGGAACTTATAACTACGTTAAAATACATAAAATTAAACCCTTGTAATTTTTATACACAAGAATACTTAATTTTAAAAAGGGCCCTAGCCAGGTGTGGTAACACATGCCTGTAATCCCAGCACCTATGAAATTGAGTTTGAGGCTAGCCTGCGCAAAAATATAAACAGAATAGCTGTTTGAGAATTGTTTCTTCCTTGCTTCGAAGAATTTGCAAAACATATCATTTCATTCTTTTCCTTACTGCTTTCAGACTCAGAATCTTAAAAGATACTCAGATTCACAGCGGTTAAATTTAGACATGACACAATACACATTTATGTTCTAAATTAGGGTTGGGTTAAATTTTAAAAATTATGATGAATCTTGAAGAAAACCAACCATAAGTTTAAAAGAAAGAAAGAAAGAAAGAAAGAAAGAAAGAAAGAAAGAAAGAAAGAAAGAAAGACAGACAGACAGACAGACAGACAGACAGACAGACTTAAAAAGTTTTTTAGGGGTCAGGGAGATAGCTCCGTGGCACAAGTGCTTACCTGGCAAGGGCAGGGTTGTGAGTTGGATCTGGTCCTACCAAAAAAACAAAAAAAATTTTTTTTTTACTGCTGTCCTCTGAGTGTAGTTCATTAGAAACTAGCTCAGGCTATTACAGCCAAGTCTGTGGAGGGTTTTTAGTTAGCTCTAACTTAGGTCTGACAGCTGAACATCTAGCTGGATGTGGATACATTTTAATACTGATAATGGCAGGAAAATCAAAGCTGATTGCCATTTGCGGTGTTCTTTCCACTTCTCCAAAATGTCTATTTTGAAGTTTGAATGTAGAATATTGGCTATAGAGGTTTTAAAACTTTTTTAAAATAATTTTTTTTTATTTTATTTTTTCTTGTTTCAGAACCTTTGTTTGTTTATTCACTCATTTTTATGGCTGACTCAGCCTGCCCCGAGAGCAGGGCTGGCACAGCATGTGGTGCCGGGGATCGAACCATGGTCCCTGAAGCCGCCCAAACTTTCCCAAGCAGGGGCTTTAGACCACTGAGCCATCCTGCCAGGCCCTTAAAACTTTTTAAATGTGGTTCCATTATGTTTGGGGAGAAGGGTATAAAATTCTGTGCTGAACAAATTGATAGGCTCTAATTTACTCAGAGCATTGTTTAATATTTTTAAGACATTTCTCCCTGTTTATACTCAGGGCTAGTATGTCAAATTTAGGAAGAAAATGGAGAAATTCAGGTATATTTATTTGCATAGTATTTTGGGAAAGTTGAATCCTGTACATGGCAGTTTTTCAGTTTCACCTGGGCATGCACTCTTCCAAAGAAATCTGTCTTTTCTTTAAACACTCTGGACGCCTCACCCCGTACACCGACTCCCTCAGCCTCCCTGGTAGAGCAGCCTCCTCAGTTTCCTGGATGAGTTCTCCTGTGAGCTCAGGCTTGGGAAGTGTGGATGAAGCTGTACATACTGGTAAAGGTGGCTGTGTGTTCTACTGAGTAAAACGTATTTATTTTGACACAAGGAAACACTGACATTGCAGAGGTTCTTGAAACTGTTAAAAGTTCTCTTCAGTCTCTCTGAATGGACTCTAAGTGACATAAAGACAGAAAACACTCGTGAGTGGCTCTGCTGAGCCAGATGGACCTGCCCCTGACTCTGTGAAACTTGCTCTGGAGGGGAGGCAGCTTGGCTCCCTTTCATCCTTTTTGGGTGGTGAGTAGAAACTGGGTACCATACTGTCACAAATATTTAGGAACCAAGGAGTTCCTCACAAACAAAATAGGGAAACTGGGAATAACTTGGTGGGGGAGCTAATTTATTTGCTTAAAGGGAGTTACAGAAATCACTACCCTCATTTGGTTGCCAAGGATTTCCTCTCAGAGCTGTTGCACAAGTAGGGGTGCTTGATAAGGCACCAAATAAAGAAACATACCCCAATTTCTAATGTGTTCTATGAATTCCAATTCTGAAAAAAATAAAGATTTTAATAAATATTGAGATACCATCTTTGTCTATTCATCTTTCTCCCTCTCTTTCAAGGTTTTTGTAGTGTTTTCCAATTTCCTTATTTTATAGGGGACGGGTTACCTCTTTTGTTCCCACTTAAACTTATACAGAACAGCTTTACAGCATTTAAAAGGTAAGCCCCTGGGGCTGGGGAGATAGCTCCATGGCACTTTCCATGGGGTCATTCTTTGTTGCTTTGTGTATTTAGTAGCTAACTCCGCCCATGTAGGGGTAAAGAATTACTAATCTTTTTTTTTTTTTTTTTTTTTTTTTTTTTTTTTTTTTTTTTTTTTTTTTTTTTTTTGGTCTTTTTTTGAGACAGGGTCTTGCTATGCAGTTCAGGCTGGCCTTGAATTTGAAGCAATCCTCCTGCCTCAGCCTCCTGAGTGCTGGGAGTACAGGCATGCACTATCACACCTGACCAAGAATTACCAATCTTAAAAGAATTTGTTGGTGTGGCACTCTACAGTTCAGGCGAGAAAAGAAGACCAGCTGCCCTGACCAGAATTCTTAGGACATGCTGATTTTAACTTGTGAAGTGGCAGTCTAGCATCGTAAGCCTTAGACAACCAAGCAGAGTTCTTAACATTTTTACTTTGTCATGTGTACTTGAATACATGTGGGAGGATGAAACATACCTGTTCCTCCCTGACTCACACACACAAATTCTTTTCAGGGATAGGCTGCAGGATTCACTTCCTTGTAAGTATACCTGTTTGTTAGTACTTGAGAAAGATAGCTGGAGTGGAGGTGAAGTTCTATTCCTGGGTAACGTCACCTGCTCTGTGTGCCTGTAAAACCAGTTTTTGGCAGCCATCAATGTCCAGTAGACACTGATCACAACCACTGGTTTTCCATTGGTGGCATTCTGTAAGGTAAAAGTAAACCTGAAGGGAAATGGGATTGAGTCACAATATTCAAGATGTTTCAGGCTGAGGAGGTAGCTCTGTAGCATAAGTCCCTCCCTGCCAAGTGCAAGGTCATGAGTTTGAACCCCAGTCCCACAAAGAAAAAAAAAAATCTTTGGTCGTCGGTAGACATTTGGGTGTTGTATGGACTGTGCATGTTACCGAGGTGGCAGTGACTGCCCATTCCCTCAGAGCCTCTGCTCCTGCTTGTGAGGCCCCTGGTGCTCCAGGAAGAGTGAAAACTGCTCACCCTGGAGATAAGGCAATAATCACAGGGTTGAAGGAGGTAGCACCTACATTGAAGAAGAGGAGACCTGTGCAGGTGTGACCTGGGCTGTGTGCAGAACCCAACTCCACACATGCAGAGCCATGTGCTGAGATGCACAGCTTCTGGGCCTGTGCTGTTTCTGGTGCCCAGCTTACTAGGAATGCCTCTTCAGGGCTGTCACACGGTCCACATCAAGACCCTGTGTGTGCCCTGCCTCTCTGAGAACACAGTCTCTGCGCCCTGATGCCCAGCGCTGTGCAGCATGGATGCTAAAAAAAAGAACTACAGGCACAAACATGAGCTGTAATGTTTTTGTGTTTGCAGGGTGTATTTTTTACAGCTCAAGGTGATTTAGGATGCAGACTTGATTTGGACCCAAAGATTGCTTACAAGGCAGATGGCTGTGCCTGCCCTCAGTGGGGTTGGGAGATGTCTTTTGTAAGGCTAGATTTCATTCAGGTGACCTGAATAGGTATTGTGTGCCCATTTTCTCATAGAAGCATCTTGCTAAAATGCAAGATCTGGGGCCCAGCGGGATGGCTCAGTGGTCTAAAGTGCCTGCTTGGGAAAGCTTGGGCGGCTTCAGGGACCGCGGTTCGATCCCCGGCACCACATGCTGCGCCAGCCCTGCCGTCAGGGCGCGGGCTGAGCCAGCCATAAAAATGAGTGAATAAGCAAATAAAGGTTATGAAACAAGAAAAACATAAATAAATAAAGTAAAAAATTCTTAAATAAAATAAAATAAAATGCAAGATCTACCTACTCCAGTAGATCTGGAGTCTGAAATTCTGCATTCCTGGTAAAGTCATGCAATGCCACTGTCGCAGGTCCTTGGACCACGCTGGTGTTTGGTGAGAAATATAGCTGCCTGCAGGTTTCACAACAGCCTCTAGATGTCCTCACCATCCATGAGGTCTAGGTGTTGTTTATAGCCATTAACAAAGTCCTCTGGATCAAGTAGAGGTGATTTACTGAAATACTCAAGAGATTACTTAGAAACCAGTGTTTCCATTTGTGTTTTTTTTCCTGAGGGCTGACTCTTTGCTAAAAAGGAGTTTATTTTTTAGGGGGAAAAATCTTTTTCTTTTTTCTTTTTTTTTTGGTCTTCTTGAGACAGGGTCTCATGCAGTTCAGGCTGGCCTGAAGCTCACTTTTATAGCCTAGGCTGGTCTCAAACTTACACTGATCCTCCTGCCTCAGCCTCCCAAGTGCTGGGATTACAGGTGTGTGCCACCACGCCTGGCATGTGGAAAAAAATCTTGAAATCAGTTTGGTCCTACAACTTCCCAGCTACCTATTTACTCAGCATAAAATTCTAAATCTAAACCAAAACATCTTTATGCCTAGAAATATATGTATTTCCACAGTCTTAAAGCTTGGATTGGTTTTGTAGCCTATTACTGGTAATTTTGGAGCTAGAGCTGGGATTGAGCCTGGAAATGCAAGTATGCCAGGCAGGTGCTGGACCACTGAGCTGTGTCTCACCCCATTGCTTGTGAGTGTATCACCATAAATTCCCAGTGAATCCAGTATTAGCCCACCCAACCCTCCTCCTCCAGTAGGCTATTTTATGTATTATATAAACATATATGACAATAAAACGAGTGTTTGTGATACACTCAGGTAATTTAATTTTCACAAAGTGACTAGTAGATGGGGAGTCAAGGCATGGGGCAGTTTGGTAATAACCAAAGCCCCACAAGCAGAAACTGGCAGGGCCTGTGCTGCTGCTATGCTAGACTGCCACTCAGGCACAAAGAAAATTTGTTAAGTGGGTTAATGGTCTCAATTTTCAGATAAGTACATGGTGTGTTGGCTTTCTGTTGCTGTAACAGGAGATACTCATAAAGGAAAAGGTGTCTTTTGTTCTACGGTTTTGGAGGTTCTGGTCACAGTCAGGTGGACCCCTTGTTTTGAGGCCTCTCTCAGCAGGTAAGGACAGGGCGGGAGGCAGGACCACATGGTGGGCGCGAGGACCAGAGCAGAGGTCACTCCCCGCTCCCCTCGCTCACCTTCATAGCGAGAGCACAGAAGAGAAAGGATCTCTGTCCTTTCTGTGGCTGTGACCCAAAGACCTCACACTAGGTCTCAGCACCTCAGCCTTCACTGGTGATGAGGATGCGCTCTGGCATGAGCCTTGGGGGTGGGGAAGACACCGTTGATCCTCCCAGCGGTGACAGCGCACCAGCTCGACTGCAAGTAATGTCCTGGTGCGGTAGCTGTGGCTCAGTGGAAGGTCTGGGTTCACTTTTGGCACTGCCAGTCTAAGACACGATCTGTACATAGAGCATTGCTTTTCAGCTTAACTCTGTCTGGCAGACTGGCCGTTTGAATGAAAGGAGGGAGAAATTTAGTGAGCTGCTAAGGACAGCGGCCCTGGCCTTGAGTTTGGGGTGTGGGGTGAGCCGGGGAGGTAGTTTGCCTGTAATGTTCGTGAGGTGTGGTGCTCGGATTCATCTTCTGTCTGGAGAGCCTGAGCCCAAAAGACATTAATCTACTCCCGGGATCTTTCTGCCCAGCAGTTTCCACCTAAGATGAGATGGCTCCCTAGGTCACTGATTTTGGTGAGTCGGTTGGTTTTGGAAAAAGGCAGTAGCAGTAAGCTTGTATGAAATCGACCTTGTTCAACCTTGTTCTATGCTCCATGCTAAGGAAACTTAGGAAGGAAACTCTCAAGTAGTATCTTTCGGGCTGCTTGGTCACAAGCACTATTTTTTGTTGTTTTGTTTCAAATCACAGAACTTAGGCTTTTTCCTTTTTGTGCGGATTACACTGACAGGGGACCTTATGATTTGCCCCATGACTGAGGATTTACAAACCCCAAATATCTGCAGACAGGCCCAACAGCGTCTTGCTTTTGGCAGGAACTTGCTGGTTCCGTGTTGCTGTTTGCACGTCTCTTTGCAGACTCGTGTGCGCAAGGTTCTCAGGCCTCGGCTTGGCTAACTCCGCTCCCAGCATAATGCACGGGATTGAAATGGTGTCTGCAGCTTCCTCTAATAGCCTGGCAGGAAGCTGGCCTGCAGACCCAGGGCAAGAGGCGAACCAGGGGCCTTATTGGGTAAGCCTCGGATAGGCCAGCAGAGGTGCGGCTAGTGATAACGTGATTTAGCAGTGGCGTTTCAAGGCCTTATATCACCTTCTTTGCAACTCGAATCTCACCCCAGAATAGACTGTTTCTTCAAAGGCCAGTGGAGGAAGGCTAGAGGCTTGGGGATGTGTCCCGGCGTGCAGCTAGGTTTCTATTCCTCGCTATGGTCCTAGGCGGCAAGGGGGCGGGCTGCAGAGAGGACACACCCAAGTGCCCGGGCAGTCACCATGGCGACACCAATCGATGTCCTTTCCCGCCTCGGACTCCGGCCCCGCCCCGCTCGAGCCCTTAGCCCGAGCCTCATCGAGAACCTGGCCTTCGCGGAGACGCCAGGTCCCTCTACCATGAGCGCGCTTGGGCTTGGACTTGGGCTTCTGTGCCTTTTGCTACTCCTGGGCCTGCCGGGGCACCACGGCGCAGAGAGGCCGTGGAAGGGTGCCGATGAGGCGGGCTCGGCCTGGGGCTGGCCGGGCCTCCAGCGCCTGCGGGAGCGGCTGAGTACAGTCGGTGCCGTCTCCCGGCGGTACTGGGTACTCTTGAGCTGCCAGATGTGGCCGGACGAATGTGACGAGGATGGCGAGGCCGCCGCCGCCGGCCGCCTGGGTAAGAGCCGCCCTCCCACCGTACAGCAGTGCTTCCTGGGCGCCAGCCTCGGTTCCGCCCAGGCTGTGGCCCACGCCTGTGGCGGGGGCAGCCTCTGAATCCGAAAGTGCTGAGGTATCTGGGGTGCTTCTCTCCCTAACTCTGAGGGCCCTAAGGAGAGTTTGCTTGGACGGGGTTGATGGCTTCCCCACCTCCAGTTGCCTCTCCGGTGCTTGTGGCAGCAGTGCTTGAGCTCATGCCGTGGGCAGAGCCTGGGGTGGGAGTTGGGACCCGAGTCCTGGGTTTAGTGCTGACCCTGGTGAGTTGAATTGTCACCTCACTAGTGAGCTGCCAGTCTTGTCTTTGCCTCATAGCTCCTCTTTTTCCAGGACAGACCCTTACCCAGTTGGGCCGGAGGTCCCTGGATGTCCTGACCAGGTGGTACTGCAGGTTCCAGGACTGCTGCAATGGTGGCGACTGCAGGATCTCCAACAACTTTTCAGGTTGGACCCTGCATATATCTAGGGGCTGGAAATCATGGGGAGAGGAGACTGCCGGGAAATGGCAGGGTACACGTGACCACCGGGCCTCTTGACCATCCTCCCGCGCCATGGGAATTGCCACAGTAAGACTGTGGCCAGGTCTGCACTTGCATGAGGATCTCTGGCGAAACTGTTAGGTTTTCTAGAAACCCACCCTCCAACAGTGGGAACAGAGTGACCCCACCATCAATCGTGTCATTAATGGCGTCACTGCATTCTCCAGGAAGAGTCGGAAATACTTCTCCACCCCTGAGCTGTCCCTGCTGACTCTTGAAGGAGCACCATGATATTTGAATCAGGGCTGAGAAGCCCTCTCTCACATTTAGTTGGATGACTCAGAGCTCATTGAAATTCAGGGGAATTCCTGAAATGTCACGCCCAGCTAAGAGAGCTGGGAGGAGGGAACCCTGCCAGGTGTATAAGTCCTGAAGTTTTTCCTCTGCTCCTTTGCTACCCCACTCCTTGTCCTCTTGCCCTCCCTGGAGTGGATCCAATAGAAAAAAAAAAAAAAAGAACGCTTAATATTGCCAGGTGTGGTGGTACGTGCCTGTCATCCCAACACTGTGAGGCTGAGACAGGAAGACTGAAAATTTAAAACGATTCTGGGCAATTTAATAATTTAGCAAGAACTCTGTTATCTCCAAATTTCACAAAAGTCAGACTGGGGTGTAGATCAGTATGAGAGTCCCGGGTGTGACTGCTAGTAACCCCACCCCCCAAAAAAGTTAGTAACTACTGATATTACATCTTCTGTGTACCAGGCACCATGCTAAGAGTTTTTAGGGATTGACTTACAATCTAGCATATTCTCTGACCCTTAAGAGTCCCAGAATACTTTGTGTCTGAACAGCATGGACAAACTTTTATTAGATAGTGGGTTAAAAGTATCACTGAAGGAACTGACTAAAAATGATGGGATGTGATTAACCTTTAGCCAACAAAGGTCTGAAAACCACAACATGGGTATCCTGGTTTATCTTGAATCAGCAGGGATGCCTCGGTGGCTTCCCACCCTCAGACAAGTAGCTTATTCCTGATAAATAAACTAGGTGATATTAACCACCAGATGGAACACAGATTGTCCCCCAGTATACTGTGAATTCTCCCCCTCAAGACCAGCTGTGTAAGACTCACTGCTAATCAACCTCCCTCTGTGCATTTAAATTAGGTCCCTATTGTACCTAATTTTCATTTTAACTCTCAGAGAGCCTCAGTTGCACAACTTGAGTCTGATATAGGTTAGTCCTCTGTGTTTCCTATTTTCCCTAGAGGTTTGTTCTCCTCAGGTTCCCTAATCCCAGTTCTTTAATATTCATGAGGGAGGCCCACCCTATATCTTGGTCATTGAAATGAAAGAAGTGGCAGTAACTGGCTACCACAGGCCCCTTTCTCAGACTCCACGCAGGTCAGAAAGTGTGAATTTGAGAATTGTACCAACTTGGGATAAGAGGCTGAGTAGGCAGCTAGCGATCTGCCCCTGCCCCCGCCCCCCATCTGCAACGTCCTCGCTGTCTCCAAACACCCAGCCTGCTGTGGCTGAGCAGGCATCAGAAATCTCTGCGTGAGTCCCTAGTCTTGCCTCTTATAAGCATAACTGCCAGACCTTGGGCAGTCTTTTCTAAGTCTCAGTTTCCTCTGCTTTGAATACAAGTAATATGTACTTTATATAGAATGATTGTGAAGGTTAAATATGAAACCACAGAGTCCTCAGTACAGGGAAATAGCAGCAAGTATTCATTTTCCCTTCTCTGGTAGTTTTGAAGCAGCACGTGACACTTTCAGCGATTCACAGTGGCTCTTGCCCTGTGGAAGTCCTGGGCTCCACCCCCACGAGACTGGCCCCAGGGGCCAGGCCAGTCCGTCCTGAGCGCCAACTCCATACACGTCCTGCCAGCTGGCAGCCCACCTCCCTGTCCCTGAATCCTGCAGCCTCATTGCTGAGAGGTCGCCAGGCCTAGCAGAGGATCTGCCCGCAGCGGCTGCTCTGTTCGTTTGCTGGATTAAAATAGAAGTGAAAAGCTGGGACTTTTCCAAAAAAACACTTAAGGAGAACTGAAACTAAGGATGGGAGGCCTCAGAGTGGGGGTGGGGCTCCTCCAAACTCATCAGTGCTGCCCAGTGTGGCGTGGGGTGGTGTCAGAGGGTGGTTCCATCCTTGCTGTGAGTTCAATCTTGATTTCTCCGATTCTTCAGAAAATAGCTCTTGAATCTCTTCTGCTTGGAGGGCTGTCCTCTGGCCTCTTCTGAGGACAAGCAGGATGAATAGCTGACCTCCCGCCTAGTGGGGAACATGCCTGTGCACGCCTCTGACTAGGCCTTTCTTTCTGCCCCTAGCCTTAGAGTCAGACCTGAATGTGCGGCTGCATGGCCAGCATTTGGCCCACAAGCTGGTCCTCAGAGCTGTGAGAGGCTACTTAGAGATGCCCCAGCCACACAAGGCACTGGCACTCTCATTCCATGGCTGGTCTGGCACAGGCAAGAACTTTGTGGCACGGATGGTGGCAGAGAACTTGTATCGGGATGGGCTGAAGAGTGACTGTGTCAAGATGTTCATTGCCATGTTCCATTTTCCACACCCCAAGTATGTGGACCTGTACAAGGTGAGGCCATCTGAGCGGGCGGGGCTGAGTAGGGCCTCTGTGCTGAGGGACAGCTTCACACTGGTCCTGCTTTACCAGGGTGTGGCTGGGAGAAGCCAAGGGGCGTGGGCACAGGCAGCAGACACCAGGAAGTAGCAAAATGTCCCAGGAAATGTAAGACCAAGAAAAGCCGAAATTTTACCCTAGTCTCCTTTGTGGATGCAGCCTCATCCACTAACCTTACTTAGCATTCTGGTGAACTTCCCTTAATGTCAGACTTTCCACTAGTGGTTGTCATTTTATTGGACAAAACGCTGCCAGTTCTACTTGTGTGTGCATGTGCGTGCGTGTGTGTGTGTGTGTGTGTGTGTGTGTGTGTGTGTGTGTGTTGTTGGGGATAAAGCCCAGCACCTCCAGCATGCTAGATAAGTGCCCTGCTCCCTGGGGTGACACTCCTCCTTTTTTTGGTTCTGCGAATTGAACTCAAGACCTAAAGCTTTCCAGGTGAACACTTGTGCCACTAAGCTATGTTCCCAACCCCATTACAGGATTTTTTGGGACAGGATCTTGCTTTATAGTTCAGGCTGACCTTGAACTCTCTCTATATGTAGCCCAGGCTGGCCTCAAACAGAAATCTTTGTGTCTCAGTCTCCTGAGTGCTGGGATTATACCCAGCCTTGAGGTTTACTTGTGCCTGTGTGGGAGCCCACTCCTGGAGGAGCCCCAAGTCACAGGCTGGCTGTGGCCCATCAGACCCTCCACAAGCCTGATCCCTTGAAATTTCAGCCTATGCTATGCCAGTGGGAGCATGGGACACTGTGCCTGCCTCTAGGTCCTGTCCTACCTCTTGCCCCCACAGAGGGGTCCAACTCTGTCCCTGGGGAGGGCAAGCTGGCAGTTAGCTCCAGGATGGGACTTAATCCTGGAGAAAGGAGAGCACATTGGACTGGACCCTGGTCCCAGGGCCAGAAGGTTCCCCCCTGTGCCTTCCAGGGCCTCACCTTCTGCACGGGCAGGCCCTGCCAGACCCAAGGGTACAGGAGAGTCACCTGGGAAGCCTGTTCTAGAACACTCAAGCCCAGGCCCACGCTTGTTCCCTGGGGCCCAAGGTTGTGCCCACAGGACCTACTAGCTTCCTGTGTCCTATACAGGAACAGCTGATGGACCAAATCCAGGGAACACAGCAGCACTGCAGCCAGAGCCTGCTTATCTTTGACGAGGCTGAGAAGCTGCATCCAGAGCTGCTGGACCTCCTTGGACAACACTTGGAACACCAGGCTCCTGAAGACCACAGAACCAAGTTTCCAAGAACCATCTTTCTCTTTCTCAGGTGAGGTCTGAAGAGCTGCCAGAGAGCTGGGTTGGGAGGGACACAGGCAGGCCATGGAGGGCTTCCCCACTCAATGTCAGCAGGCCCTTCCCATCCGCAAAGACTAACATACGCTGCAGCTGGGGAAAAGGAGCCAGCTACTTGCCTTGGCTTTCCCTGACTTGCCCCGACTTCTGAGGGTCTCCAAAGCTCAGGACACACTGGCCTAGCATAGAGAAGATGTCGCCTGTCTGCACAACACTCACTCTGAGAGCCGCCACTCTCACAGAGGCCCCTGAGGAGGGCATTCTCGTTTCAAGTCAGTCTGGTAGTTGAAAAGCAAGCACAAATCATCCTTGAAAATTTTCAAGGAAGGCCTAGTCAGAGGACAGAGCAAGAGTCCTGCATTGCTGTCCCTCTTCAGCCTTGGAAAGCCTCCGATCGGAGGAAGTCCAGGCTGGGCATGCAGGGTATGGGGTTGGACAAGCAACATTCTCCCTCTCAGCACTTGGAGTTGGATCTGCAAACCTACCCTGCAGGACCTGTGTACCTCAGGCTCTTGACATGGATGCAAACTTAGAAATAACTGGGCCCGCCGGGCGTGGTGGCTCATGCCTGTAATCCCAGCACTCAGGAGACTGAGGCAGGAGGATTGGTGCGAGTTCGAGACCAGCCTGGGCTACAAAAGTGAGCTCAGGACCAGCCTCAACTGCATATCGAGAACCTGTCTCAAAAAGACAAAAAAAAAAAAAAGAAAAAGAAAGAAATAACTGGGCCAACTCTGTCTTATTTTATTTATTTTTTTAAGATTTTTTTTTCTTGTTTCAGAACTTTTGTTTGTTTATTTACTTATTTTTATGGCCGGCTCAGCCTACCCTGAGGGCAGGGCTGGTGCAGCATGTGGTGCCGGGGATCAAACCTCGGTCCCTGCAGCCGCCTAAGCTTTCCTAAACAGGCGCTTTAGACCACTGAGCCATCCTGCCGGGCCCCCTCTGTCTTATTTTAAAATTTAACTTTTTTTTTTTTTTTTTTTTTTTTTT
>PVJA010043984.1:0-16341 GCA_004027025.1 Myocastor coypus | reverse complement strand
CAAAAAACCTTGCACTTGTGCTGCATGTACTGTGTGGCCTTAATATAAAAGTCAGGCTCAAACAGTGCAACAGTGACAAGATCGAAGCCAGTGAGTGCTCTTGCCTGGTGGTTATGGTGTAAAGCAGGGGACAGAGAAGTCACGATCTTTTAGGCGGCATCAGATGGGGAGCTCTGCCTGCAAGATGACATCGGGCCAGGGAAGAAAGCATGAAGATCTCATTTCCCCAAACATAAGCGAACCCCTTTGGGAAATCTTCACAATCCACCAGGGTGTACCGGGTACTGTAGTCAAAATACAGGTCCTGAAGCATCATAAACTAGCATTCTATGAAAGTAGAGGCTGATTTTATTATTTCAGGACTAGCCATTGAAATTGCTATAGAGTGTCCATAAAAGGCAGTTTTCTAGCTCCTTGTAAACAGAGGCTTTCTTAGCTCAAAATTATTGGAGACTGTTGGGAGCAAGGTTAAAGCTGAGATTGGGGACGAAGACCTTGATAACTCTGAAACTGAGAGAGGTTGAAAAATAATAAGATGAAGGCCAAGGAAGTAGGAGGATCTGAGAAATGAAATTAATGTCCACAACAATAGGGCGATAGCTGAAAGTCAGGCATTTTGCTAAGCATATTTATTATGGTTTCTCTTTATGTAACAACCTATAAGGTTGATAATATAATTTATGTTATAATGGAGAAAAAAGTTATAGCATAAGAAAGTAAAAGAAAATTGCCTAAAGCTATAGAGGTAATAAGAATTAGAGTCAGACTGAAATTTCAGGATGTTGTACTGTAAAAGCCATTCCATAGCTATTAAAACATAAGCCCCATTGCTGATTTTTTTTTTATATTTCTGTATGTGCTATCAATGGAAACTTGCATGGCATTTTTTCTTTGAGAAATTGTGATCTGTCACTGTGTTTTTTCTGTGAGTTTTTTTTTTTCAAATGTGATTTCATTAATGATAAAAAAGTAGAACAAGATAATGTATTTGGTAATTTTAAGTATTAAGCAAAATACCTTCAACTCTTACTCTATTACTACCAGATTTGTTTCTTATAAAGACTTACATTTGCCAACTTCTTAAAAATAGAGCATTTTCTATCATACATCTTCTTTCCTGTTCTTGAATCTTGTTCAGTGTGAGAGGACAAGCCTGAGAAAAATGTAATCACTCTTTCTCTACACAGTATCTTTGTCATATAAGAACAGGTAAATGTCACACATGAACAGTCGCTCAAATTTTCTCAGATTTATTCTATCCCTAGCAACACTTTAATCACAGAATATAATACTAGGTTTCTAGAGGGATTCAGCAAGAAGATACCTAAGAACATGGTATAGCTCTGCATACTGTATTATAGATGTCCCTATGTGTGTGTGTGTGTGTGTGTGTGTGTGTGTGTGTGTGTGTGCGCGTGTAATTTCTCATTTCTAGGACATAAATAGCATTTTGTCTGCTGCTCTCTGGTGTGATCTGATCCAAGGTGTATCAATTATGCAAGTCCCATATCCAGTCAGAAATTTTGAATACTGAATTGACATCAAGTAGGCAAAAGACCTAGCAGCTTTCAAAATTCCCTTCCTCCTACCATAAAAATGACATGTATAAAGGGAATTGAGACAGTGACTTCAACATGCAAAGTGGGTTTAAAACAACTTCTGAGGTCTGCAGATGCCATGGAAGGGCTGCATGGTGTCCTATTCTGTCCCCTCTGTTCTCTCAGTATCAACCCCATGTGGCTTGGGGATGGTATTTTGGCTTCCAGTTGGGCCTTCTGGACCTATATTGTTCGCATGGCACTAACCTTTCTTCTTTTTCCCAACACTCTGGGTCCAGATAGTGTCACGAGTTATTTCTCTATCTTTAGCTAAGCAGATAAAAATTTATCAAGGTCACAGACTGATTTAAAAGAAAATTTTATTAACATTTGAGAAGGAAAGGAAATTAGCACCTTAAAAAAAAAAGATGACAACATTGGCAAAGTACATCTTCATAAGTGCTTTTGTGCTTTTGAAGAGAAGCAGATTTCACAGTCATTACTTCTATTCCATTTAGGCTGAATTCTTCTTTCATATCAAAATAATATTTCTTGCCTTTATGAAGGTCGTGTATTGATTATGGAGTGTCCTTGTTCATAACCTCATCTAAACTTATGATACCATTATCACTTATTCCTAAACTATATATAGACAGTAAAAGAGAGAGACAATGATTTTATTTCTGCCTCAACCTAAACTACGATGTCACTTAAAATATGAAATCACTAACTTTAAAATGTATAAACAGTTTCAACGAACTTGTTTTTTCTGATTTGGGAATCTGAATGCTCTTTGCAAAAGTAATTATATATTTCTGCATGTATTTTCCACAGATCTGCATGTAATCAATTTGAAAACAAAATAATAAATAAATAAATAGATAAATAAATAAATAAATAATTTTACACGCTGCTCTTCACTTGCAAGTCAGTGGGATAAAATTGATGATGATAGCATAATACCTGAAGGAGCAGGAACTCCTTCCTCCAAAATATGAATCCCAAACTTATCTTACAAAAGAAAAATATAACTTGTATCATGTAATGATAACGCAAACTCAGGCCACTAAGAGTAAACAATTACGTCATGTTTTGCAAGATCACTCCGAATGTGTCTGCATGTGATGCCTCTGTGCGCCATTGTCATCCAAGTGTTCAGCAGTGGTCACTCAGGAGCTTTCATGTGGAAGATTCATTATCTCGTGCTTACTGATGTTTTAATCACCTAACAATTCCCTTTTGGGGGGAAGTAGGTAATCAAATAAATTTGACTTTACAAAGCATATATATATATATATATAAGCATATATATATATATATATATATATATATATATATATATATATCAGTACAATCGGTTCAGAATTTGCCTGACTTATAGGAAAAAGGTTTTTTGGTCATGTTCTTCTAAAGAAGGAAGGAGCCACTTGAAAAATGGCACAGGTTGCATTTAACTTCCACATTTAAGTCATCAAACTCTTTGAGTACTACTGGGACAGATTCATAAGAAAAAAAGAGAGAGAGACCCGCAAGCCAGCAGCAGAAGGCTGGTGGCTGCGCTGTGCAGGACCGTCAGCAAGGGTGTCCGCATTCTTTATCCGATGTTTCTTATTGGATGGAGCCAGTGTGATTCATTACTTCATGTCACGGTTTGTGGGCGATTTTCACTTGCAGCCTCTTAACCCCTGCGTGGACTTCCCTTTCCAGGCCTGCAGAGTAGAATGCACCTGAAGTTTTCTTTTCTTAAATGTCTTAAAAAACAAAAGGGCTTAGCATCTGAAAGGGCTCAGTAGAGAAACAAATCCCTGAGGCCTACTTTTTTTTTTTTTTTTTCTAAGTGGGTAAGAAACTGTGAGCTATTGAGCTGCTTTTCTTTATTTTCTGATGAGATCTTTCTCTGTGATGTTTATACCATATACCTCTTTAGAAGCTAGTCACGACATTTATCTCTGTATTATGTTTCTTTCTGCTTTTCAGATGTTTGCCTTCAGGGGCACTGATAAAAAAACATTATATTTGGTGGATCTGCATGAAAATAATTTCTTTTCCTGACAAGCTATTTAAAATGTCATTTGTGCCCTGTGAAGCCTTTCAGAAAAATCTGGAGACCTCCACCCAGACGACTCAAAGAGTTTCTGTGAAAACTGCAATTTCCTTTTGGGGATTATGGTTCCAAGGAAGATTGCTTCTAAATATCTGTGATAGAAATACTTTCCAGAATTAATGCAGTTGTTTACTCTTTATTGATTTTTAGAGCAATTCACCGCTTCCCATAGAAAGGAGAAGTAATAAAAATACAGTTTAATTATAGGAATATTAAGTATAAAAATGTAATCCTTAAATGTGAGCGGTCAAACATGCATATTCTAGATGTGTATTTTGACGATTCATCCATGAGTGTAACCAATTTTCATTGCTTGCTCTGCCAATTGTATTTTTTACAAAGACTAAAAAGCCCAACAAAAGTAATTAATGTAGCTCATCTAGTTATGAAATAAAAAGAATTACAATTGTTAGTGCTGAAGAGAATGGGCTTTTGAGCTGCAATATGCATGGCCATTGATCAGAAATGGTTGAGAAATGTCATGTAGTTATTACACAAAAAGACCGGACTGAAAACAGGTGACCTTTCCTCAGTGCTGGGCATAATGTCCACTGCTCATTGGAAGGACAAGCTATCTACACAGTCCATGAGGTGGCACTGACAACTGACAGATGAGTGGGTTTCAGACGAATCAAACATAGCAAATATTTAAAATTAATCTAACAATTACTCTATTTTTATGGATTTGGGCATCACATGAAAGTCATATGGAAGATTTATACTGTTTTCTGAATAGCAGGATTTTAACTTTCCAAGTAGAGGAAACAAACAGTGGTCTATGAATGACTGTTCTTTAATAGGCAGAAGATACTGCATTGATATTTTTTCATGGATTTCAACATATATGTGCCTGTCCCTGGGAGTGTGGTAGTGAATGAGTCATGTGTAGAATTTGTCATTTACAAATTTTGGGTTTAGCATTATAAACAATGTAAGGTTCTGTGATTTGATTGCATGGGAAGTTTTCAGCATCAATTGATATAAACAGCCAAAAAGTTCATTTAACATGGAAAATGGAAAAGAAAAAAAAAAAAACAGAGAAAATCAAATCGTTTTGAACGTGTCTGGATTAGACAGAAGGAAACAGGTCTAGACCTTGTACAGGAATGGATGTTAAACAAAAGTTTCAACTGTGTCCTAAAAAAGTTGGGAAAATTCAAGAGGAAACTTTACAGTACAGACAGTATGACCAATCTGTGTGTAGAACTATCAATTCTCCGGCATGAGAAAGTATTCTTTTGTGAAAAAAGCAATAAAGTAGAGTGACGTAAAGTAAATGACACATAAAGGTGACATATGTATGGGAAGGTAAGAATGAAAATTCCTGTGAGAAACATTTAGAAGACAGGGTTGGAAAGACTCACTCACTGGTTTTTGGATCTGTGAGTGAGAACTGGCAGGTCAAAGATGATAGTGGTATTTGCAACTTGACGCATTGGGTAGAGCACAGTTCTAGCTTTAATGAGATGCTGGCAGGACAAGAGTTGGAATGATTTAGGACCCAAGATTGGAAGGCGTACCGATCCCCCACCTGTACCATCACACCATCCTTGGTTTCCTCTCTTCCTACCTCTATCATTTCTCCTTCCTAGGATGTACCTGCTGGCTATATCCTAGACACTTGTGCAGGCCTCGACGTTGGAGCAGTATACAAAGTTTCTCATCTTCATAGATCCTTCTTCCAAAGAAAAAGTCATGAACAGAAAATAAGTATTAAACATAAAATTAAAAGTGAGAATAAGATGGGAGGTGATATTTTAATACAATGGTGAAAGAAAAGATAGGTGGGATATATTCTAATTCTGAAATAAATGGTCCAAACTTCCACACTCCTAAGTATGTTAATGATATTCACAATGAATACATTGCATTGAGTTGGATTCTCCAGCAAAAGCAGAGGCAAAAGCACTGGCATTTTTGTTAGAATATGAGCAGCTGTCCATGGCAGTGGTGAGAAACATAGCCCCCCAGGGTCTACTAGCTTTCCTAAAACTCAGGAACTGAAATAAATTTTCTCATCTGATAATGTAAGGTAGAAATCCTGGCATCCATATAGACATACATATTTGGAAAAATTTATGCTCAATAGATCCCTCATTTACTTCAAAGTCTGAAATCTCACATTTCACGAATCACTGGGAACAAAATTTAAAGTCTTTATCTCTAGTTTTTCAACAATAGTATTAATATTAGTACTATTATTATTATTACCATATTTAGCACAGGGGCTACAGAGTTTCTCTCCTTAGATCAGATTCATAGTGATCCTCCTGTTTCCAGCCCCCCAAGCGCTGGAACTACAGGCATTTACCACCAAGCAAAGTATCAATTGTCCTCTCAGTACACCCTGTAGGCAGGGCTGGCATGTGACAACAGGGATCGAACCCTGGTCACTGTGCTCTGCCTAAGCAGGTACTTTAGTCTGCTGAGGTACCAGGGTGGCTTATTTTTCGACATTATTAAAAACCTATTTATTCTCTGACATTTTTGTTTGGTCGTAAAATTTTCATATATCTTTCTATGTATGAGATTCTTTGACTAATTTCATTCAACGTACAACTCTGTGAGTATCTGTACAGTTAAATACATGAGTGTTATCTTTAATGTCAAGTAGTAGTAAAAAGAAAAAAAAAATGTTTCAGAGCAGAGCATCAATACATGGCTCTCTCCCATGTCCAAAAATGCTTGAGTTGCTCCCATTTTCTTGTTTG
Source organism: Myocastor coypus (assembly GCA_004027025.1). Lineage (NCBI taxonomy): Eukaryota > Metazoa > Chordata > Mammalia > Rodentia > Myocastoridae > Myocastor > Myocastor coypus. Next base: position 9,988 of record PVJA010043984.1, on the reverse strand, counting down.
TTGAAGTTTACACTCCTTACGTGGACGTCTATAAAGCTGTCCTCTTTCACATTTGCACAGCATCCTCATGTTATAAAGTGCTAATGTGGTGATGAGGGGTGACAGGGACTCGCACATTACAGTTCTGTGCTTCTTCTCTTTATGTCTTCTATTAGGAGCTAATGATCCTTTCTTTTCTGTAGAAATATTACGTCTCAACTTCTTTTCCCAGAAAACCCTCCTGACGTTTTAGACTTAGGTTAGTAGCTATTTTGTTTTCAGGAAGAGCACGCTCTCTGTATATTGCACAACTGTGCACCTCAGTGTACTGTACCTACTTCGCTTGTTCTCTCCCTCCCTCTCATCAAGCAAAAACACTTCATACATAGGAAGTGGCTGTCATCTCTATGGATCCCTTGCTTCCAGTATAATATATGACACTTCAAAGGTATGCAATACTTATGGAATATATGAAAAGAATGGGTGAAAATGTAAAAGGTGTTCAGACTATATACTGCTCTGAACAAGAGCACATGTATCATTTTTTTAAACAAATGTATTTAGTACAGGGTCCACAAGGTCTCACTTCACAGATGGGACTCATAATGATCCTCCTATTCTCAGCCTCCCAAGTGCTGAGATAATAGGCAAGCATCCCAATTCCCAGTCTCAATGACCGTCTCAGTATGCACCCCCGGGGTGGGGGGGCAAGGCTGGCCCAGCATGCGGGGATAAAACTCCAGTCCCTAAGTCCGCCTATGCAGGCCCTTAAATCTGCTGAGCTATCTAGCCAGCCTTGAGCAAGTGTATCATTATTTAGCATTTGCCTCTCTCTAACATTATAAAAGTTAGAGATACCCATTTATTCTTTGATCAGCAGACATGTTCTAAGACAACTATCTTGAATTCTGAGTTGCAGCTTGGAACATAATCATCAGAATTCATACTCACACCATCAGCAAATTTATATTCTAGTGTTTATTAGAGAACAGGGAGACCAATAATCAAGTAAATTAAAAGAATATGATTTACATGGCATCAAATGTTGTAGAAGGAAATATTAGGAAAAGGAAATAGAAAATTCGGGTTCAAGCTTATAACTTTAAAGTTAAGATGATATGAACTATTCAACTTTAGGTATATAGATTGTACCAGTAACCAAAAAAAAAAAAAAAAAAAAAAAAAAAAAAAAAAAAAAAAAAAAAAAAAAAAAAAAAAAAAAAAAAAAAAAGTAGCACTTGAGAAAGAGAGAAAGGATTGATTCAATAGCTGAAATCAGTAGCATGATGATTTAGTTAGGAGAAAGACAGAAGGCTTAGGACAACAGGTGATTTGAGCAGGTGACGCAGAAGTCACCATTTTCTGATCATTTTTGAACTGTGACATGGAGCAGTCATCATTAACACTAAAGACAAAACTTTCTCCTCAGGGATGATGGACAAAGTCATGATCATCTTCTTCCATAATTGTAAAGAACTAAGTTCATAATGCTTACTTAAATATTTTTCTTTGTTAAGCATTCAGTTATTCTGTAATTGGACTGAGAATCTCATGAATATAATGGGGAATATACATGGATATATTGCTCACATTTGACGGGGCTCAGAATCCCATCCCAATGAGGAGAGGTTCTTGGGCAGAGGGAACCACCTCTGGCCTACTGAGTGGTAAGGCTTATTCTAAGGCAGGACCTCAACTAAACTGGTGTACCCTTCAGACAGTGAAGGTCACAGAAAGGAGCTAGAGTGGAGTGGATGCAGCCCTGCTCATGCACTGACTGCATTAACATTTCTGACAGAATTTTAGAAATATAGAGTCTTGGACCACTCTCTAAATCATTGAACAAGATGCCCCAAAGCATTTGCATATCCTTGTAAAAACAGAAAAAAAAAAATCTAGAAAGCTCTGCTGTTTAAGCCACGTGTCTAGACACTGGTTTTACTGGGATTATTTATTTATATCAAAGCTGTGGTTCATGGCTCATTTAGGTAGACATAGCAAGTCACAAGGGCAAAAATGAAAGTCAAGAGTCCAATACTGTAAGTCACACAGAAGGTGAAATAGCACTTGCCTTCAGCTTCACAGGTGCTATGATTTCATTATATTCTACCATTCAGTGCTGGCTTTGAAACTCATAAGTAGGCATCAACAATAAGGAAACAAATTGTTATGTTCCGATACAACTCTATTTACAAAATACAAATCAGGAGTTGTCTTACTCTTGTAAACATAAGTTAGGTGAGCACTGACAGCAGACAAGAGAATGGACTTCACAATTTCCTTACTTTGTTTCAATATTTCTTTTTCTTTTGAGGGAGGGCAGGTTATCAAATTCAGACTCAGGACTTCAACCTGGCACTGTGCCACTGAGCTATATTTCCAGCCCCTTTTCAGTATTCTGAATAAATAAGATAAAGGATTAAAGCATACCTTAGTCTTCTGTCAAAAAATAAGAAAGTTTCTCTATACTAACGCTTAATGTAAAATTTTTTCAAGAAACGTCTATCTACCACTAGAAATCCACTGTAAATGAAAATACCCACTTCTAAAAGTCAATAGTACTACTCTAAATACAGTAGCAGAAAGTAACTCTGAGGGCTAACCAGATAACTCAGCGGACTAAAGCACCTGCTTAAGCAGAGTCCAGTGGTTGGGGTTCAATAACCAATGTTCTATTCTAGTCCCTCCCCTGGGGCACGCTGAGACAGTGATTAAGGCTGGGCATGGTGGCATGTGCCTGTAATAGTAGCACTTGAGAGGCTGAAAACAGGAGGATCAGTATGAGTCAGGCTATGTAGTTAAGTCTTGTAGACTTGCAGAGCCTGTAGCCTGTACTAAAAAAAAAAAAGGAAAAAGAAAAGAAATCTTCTGGCAATACCCTGAACTATTCTTTGTTGTAAGGCAAAAGAATGATACTTTGCTCTACTTAACAAGTAAGATGAGGGTCTAATAATAAGTACTCTTGTCTATAATGATGACTGCCATGTTCTGTGCACAGGAGATTATAAATATGTGATACGTGTGACTAATTATCTATTTTATTTATTTAGTCTTTTTGAGACAGGGTCTCAGTATGCAATTCAGGCTGGCCTTGAGCTCACTTTTGTAGCCCAGGCTGGTCTTGAACTCACACCGATCCTCCTGCCTCAGCCTCCCGAGTGCTGGGATTACACGTGTGCGCCACCACCCCTGGCTAATTATCTATTTTATGGTACATAGCTCTGTAATAATGGCAGTAACATGACTGACTGCATTGTAAAGAATATAAACCACACATGGACATCTTAACAGTCTTAGACAAAGAAAGCTAGTTCTCTGAGCTGGGTTTGAACCCAGGATGCTCTGTACAGTACAGACACTTAAGCTATTATCACTACTAGCCCTTCCACCATCCATCAGGACTATGGGCATGTGCTCAAGGGATGTGGCATTGTCCTTTTATGTAAGGAAAATTGATGTGCTTATTTGAATTGCTTGGTGACACTGAAACCCTAGAGAAAAATACCTGGAAGGCAGAAAAAGTTCTCATCAGTACTCAGCACATCAGGAATGGCACACCACGCTCCTTTAATTTCCTGAAATTTCTTTCACTATGGGAAGTTAGAAGATGTTTCTCCTCTAATGCATCAAAAGTAATTCTATTCTTTATGACAATTTTATGATGGGAAATTCACTGTAATTTCTATAAAGTACTATTACTGTATGCCACAAATATTGCTCATGAGCATCAATTCTTGGCAATCTGAATGATATTTTGTGCTTAGAGTCACTTGGTGAGACACTAGTCAGGCTTTCTGTGTCAAGGCACAAGCTAGTCATTTACAGTTCTTGACACATTTTCAAGGCATTACTTTGTCTCTCAGCAGATATTCTGAGGCCATTAGGAACCAGATATATGATCTTTATTTTTTTCTTATACTTTCTATAATATAACCCTGAGATATGTGGTGAATACTCTTGTCTTAAAGAATATATTTTGGCGCTAGGGATCAAACTCAGGACCTCGTGCTTGCCAGGCAGTGGCTTACTCTCCTCAGCTAACTTCCCAGCTAGAACTTCCATATTCTTAACACTCCCTCCATCCTTGGCACATGGTTTTATCATTTCATTTGGTAGTATTTTCACATTTTGAACAATCACCATTAGACCCTCCACTGAAATATACATTTACAAAGCATATGCAATTGTTTCAAATAGTATGTTACTATTCTGGCATTAAATAAATCTTGGATAGCACAACAGTTTATTAAAAAATCTCTAGAGAAGCTGGGCGTGGTGGCACACGCCCTGTAATCCCAGCACTTGGGAGGCTGAGGCAGGAGGATTGGTGAGATTTCGAGACCAGCGTGGGCTACAAAACTGAGCTCAAGGCCAGCCTGAACTGTACAATGAGACCCTGTCTCAAAAAGACAAAACAAAAAAAAAAAAAATCTCTAGAGAATCAGATATTCTTGTTTGGAGATCTTGCATACCTTTATATATTTACTGATGTGTTTTTAGTCATTGTTGAACCTACCTTGCTGACAGGATGTTACAGTCTTTCTTTTCTCTTTCCTTTTTCTTCCTTTTTAAGGAAGAGTTGGGCATTTCTTGGAGCATAGTAAGAGATCACAATTTATAGAGATGCACCCTAACTGATGTTCCAAGACAACAGTAACTTTATATTGCTTTCCTTTTGATGTTAGAAGGGGTCAAATTCCATTTGAATACACATTCTCACAATTGCAACATTATTAGGCACACTGTATGACTGTATGATAAACACACACACACACACACACACACACACACACACATATATATATATTATATTAGAAAGAATTTTATAAATTCAGTTGAAAAATATATTCTTTATCATATAAATCTGAATTATCCTTCAAACATTCAATTCAAATTGCCAGATTCTCTATCTTTCTAATAATTTGGATACCTTTTGCCACTAATTTCCCTTCTATCATATTTTAATACAAGTGGCACTGAAAGTTAGGTCTTTAAATTTCATTTTTATTTTATCCTGCGTGTGTCTGCTTCTTTTATAAAGGTGTATGTGCCATCAACACCGTATTTAAATTTCTGTATTGATTCTCTTCACAAAGCACTGCACTTCCTGTTAGCAGCAATCAGAACTAGCTGGAAGCAACAGCTCTTCCACAAAGAGCTCTTCAGAACTTGTTACACACATTTTCCACAAAATGGTAGCCTTAGAATGAGAAACTTTATTTTCTCACAGCAGACATTGGAGGCAGCTGCCATAGGCCAACTAATAGAAAGAAGTGTTGTGGGACATGTATGAACTTCCAATATGCAGAGTGAGTTTGCGTCCACATACATTCACTGTCACTACTGGGTACTCTTGGCCCAGCTACATGGCTTTGCCTAGTTCTGCCTTCTCTGTTCAGTGGAAGTGAGTCATTCTGCCTTGATGCTTGAAGACTCCCGTTGCACGTATACTACTCAGCAGTTACGCACTTCTGAGGCACTCAAGTCGTGCTGCCCACTCACTGCCTTTCACACTGTTTTTCACTCAAAGACCATATAGGAAGGAGAAATTATATGGCCTAAAATTTCATGAATTTGTTACAGATCAATTTTTTTGTTTAAATTTCTAATTGTCTTACTCTAAGCGAGCTTGCCTTATAAGGTATTTTCTGACCTTGCAGAAGAAATAAATACGTAAAGAAGGAGGATCTGTACAGAACCTAGAAGTAAGATGGCATCTAAGGAGAATATAATAATAATGCATAAAAATAACAAGAAACAATGCCACTTATATAGCTGCTAATTTTCAATTGCATACAAGATATTCCCCATTCCTTATCAGTCTGAATGATGCAAATTAAGACAACTACAACCATGAAACAATTTCTTTTTTTTCTTTTTTTTTTGTCTTTTTGAGACAGGGTCTCACTGTGCAGTTCAGGCTGGCTTTGAGCTCACTTTTGCAGCCCAGGCTGGTCTCAAACTCGCACTGATCCTCCTGCCTCAGCCTCCTGAGTGCTGGGATGACAGGCGTGTGCCACCACGCCTGGCTATGAAACAATTTCTTTAAAAACTTTAGGTAGATGTTTCCAGTAAGACTTTAGTTGCTCTCATATTTAAATATACATAATTTATTAAACACTAAATGTATCCTTCAGTGGTCATACACTGTTATATACTTCAATGCTAAGAACATCAACACAAAATTATGGGGCTGATGTCACCACCAGTTTTGAATTTGGCACATTGAAGAGTACACAAATATTTTAAGCAGCGCATACATTTTTTGTATCAAATGGGCCTTTGTTTAGAATATACCTGTTCTTCCTCTTTACTAAAGTTGTTTATAAGAAGAAAAGAAAAACAGCAAACAGACAATCTCCCATGGCAATGATCAAGTTCACACAATCTTCTTGCAGTAACCACGGAGTCTTTCAAGAAATCATTTCCCAACATCACATCTGACATGTTGTACACACACAGTAAATCCCTGAAGGAACAGGACCATTATGCACCAGAAACAAGCATGGCAGCATATATTTATAGAGAAAGCTTCCATAAGATAGAAAGATGAAAAGAGAGAAGACGACAAAAGATGAGAGAGAGAGAGAGACATAGAGAGACAGAGATAGACAGACAGAGAGACAGAGAAAGACAGAGAGACAGAGAGAGAGACAGAAAGGGAGACAGAGAGAAAGAGAGAGAGAGAGAACATCAATTTCCCATGATGATTCCCAGTATAATCATTATGTACTAAAAATATACATAAAAAAGTAGGAAAGGACTTCCCAGAAAAAAATAAAATGTTAGTGACAAAGTCTTAGTGTCAAAAATGAGTATACAACAACTAATAAGAACTACTTTATCTAAAGAAGTAAATCAATGTCTCCAGGGTTTGGCTGGATACAAACAACTAGCAATTATACTTCAGAACCTATGGCAATGCTGCCAATAGTTTATTCCTCATGAGAAGCAATAACATCTATGGGCCTGAAAACCTCTCCAGGGACTTTCAGAAAGATACAGTGTCCTAACATCTTTGGCAATCATCCCTTCTCAAGATACCTGCAGAAGAGGACGGACTCCACATTTCAGGAAATATTAGTATCCCCAGAAAGTGTATATTTGACATATCATTAGAAACATTTATAGAAAAGCAACTATTAATTTACACCCTGCATTGACATTAAAAGTTGAGGATAAAATTCAGCTCATGAAAGTTTTGTAACAATATCTGATAATACTTCAAATAATTTTTATTAGATGAAAATCAATTAGTAGTAAAAGTGCCATAAAATAAAAAAGGTAAGAAGTTGTGATTCTTTCTATCTATAAGTGGAAATCAATAGAGCATTTCTCATTACAGTGATGGGATTCTTTTATTTATCTTGATTGCTCGGTAGCTTACTACAGTGTAGCTGTCAGGCTGCATTCATAGGTATACAGTAAAAGCCTGGGGAACTACAGAGAAAAGGTGAAGTTCAGACAACCAAGTCTAACTTTGAAGAAACTTTCTTTCATTAACTCTCTAGCTAATTTTAACAATTGTATGAGAAAAATGGATGCAGAAAAAATAACACGAGTAAGTTTGAGGAAAATGAATATAGAACATGAACTAGTTTCTCTAAATGATGGGAAAATGCCATCATTTTATAATAAATATATCTCATCTAATTTTACTGTTAATAGATTATAAAATGCAGCCCTGCCCAAAGTTTATATATACATATATATATATATATATATATATAACCTTAGTCTCTTTAGGAAATTTTTCCTTTCAAAATAAGCATTGCAGAAAGCAGTTAATATTTCTTCACCATTTCATTTATTAATCTCCCTTATGAAAGGACAAAATTGTCTTATATGAGAATAGCAAATTATATTAATGAATAATTAAATTTCCTAGATTCATTTTCTTAGAAATTTCATTAGAAACCATAACATTGATATTTTAATTCCACAGTGAATAGCGTTAAAATATCCTGGAGTTAGTTCAAATTTCTTAGCTCTAGTGAGCCCAGGAACATTTCTAAAGTAAAAAACCTGCATGACGTCTCAACTCTCATTTGCCAATTTTCTTACTGTATAATTTAAGTTTGAAGTTCTCAGACTCAGATATTTATCATGCTACACCAAGAAATCTGCATGTAAAATATGCAGCCAGGCTCAGTCCTCCAAAACAGTTTCTGAAAAGACAACACGAGAAACTAGGTCTGTCTTCCCCTTTCCTGTTCTGCTCTTTTGATGTAAGGCAAGATCACTTGACTTAACAACAGTCGCTCTGAAATGTCACTACCCACCAAGGCCAGCTCTCCTTGCAGGACCCTTACCTATAAACTAAGCCTTCTCCCGACATAAACAGTCACTTGCTGCAGTGCAGAATGCCCCTGTAGTGAGTCAGAACTTTCAGTGCAGAAATCCAGCACGACGCAGTCCCCCCACAGAGCAGCACTTACCTTAATTGAAATGTTCTCTGCGAACAAGGTGAGCAATTCGTCACATCAATCGTGAGTCGGGTGGGGAGATGGAAGTTTTCCTTCAGCACCCCGCAAGCGGAGGCATGCCGTGCTCCTTTTCTCTGTTTATGTGGAGCTCCTCACCGGCTGAGGGGAGAGAGGAGAGCAGCTGAAATTCTGAGGGGTTCCAGGCGAGCACGCGAAGACTAAGCGGTCTTCTTAGCGGAGAGGCTCTGCGAGCCTGCATGTCTGGAGCTCCCTGGCTGCAGGGGTGACCACGGGCTCCCGCCGGGTCCCCGGAGCCCGCTCCATGCATCGACCTTATTAGCAAGCAATACTCCCTCCACGGGAGTCACTCACACGCGCAGGGGCTTGGCGGGGCTCCTGGGAATCAGAAAGGCACGGAGCCACTTGGGAATCTGGTCTTTGCCAGCCTAAAAGGGGAAGTACAACCACCAGCATGGTTTGCAAGGGGATCGGCCACCGCCTTAGCCATTCCAAGACTTCAAGGAATGTGCCTCTTCCCCTGCCTCTGGTGTGAGAAGCGATCCTGTCGGCTGTGAGGAACAGCGAAGCGATTACTAGACTGATAGATGATCTGTAAAAGAAGTCTAAAGCTGGCAAAGGCTTAAGCAGTGTGATAAAAGATCTCGCTGCACTTTTGTTTGCCCTTAGCATGCCACGCACCTCAACGTGCGTGTAAGTAAAATGAACTTAAAGATTTAACAGAAAGAACCGCCCCCCTCGGTGCAGCCCTCTGGATTTATGACAAGGTAGTATTCATGCTAAGTATCATTCATCCCAATTTAGCACTAAATTAGACATAGTCATACTAGTACTTGGTAATTCTGTACAGACAGGAGCACTCAAACCAAACCATGTGGAGCAGAACAATCTCTGAAGTTCCTCTTTTAGCGTTCTCACTTAGTATCCCAAGTGCAAAAGGGTTCGCATTGTGCAATTATCCCGAGGAAGGCGTGGGTAAGGAAGGGGTGAATGGTGACACGTCCTGAATCTTCTATTGTCTGTGGAGGTGCTGATTTACTGACTCAGATAGTAACCAAGGTTATGAAAGGTTCCAAAAATGTCCAGCAACTCTGCAATGGGATCTGTGCCTGCAGCTACCTGGGGACCCTGGCCCCCCTGCGCCTTCTCTCTGGCCTGAGTCCTTCAGTATACGGCTGCATCTGCACAGCCAGGATTACAAGGTCTCTGTGCCCACCCCCTGGAGAGATCTGATTCTCAGAAAAGAGGTCAAGGAGCCAAATGGAGAAGCCCCAAAGGGTTAATTTTTGACAGTTCTCACTTTTGCAGGAGAAAATTATGCAAATAACATGAAAAGAACAGATGAAAAAAAAAAAAACAGTCATTTGCATGTCTTGAGGGTGAGAAAATTCGCATCCCCAGTGATAATGGTCCTCTCCCAGTGACACTCCATGGAAAGTGCCATGCTTCTCTTGGCCCAAGTAGGTCTCAGAGGGGACATATGGCATTCACTTGGTGCTGGGAGTGGTGTGAGTGTGTGTGTGTGTGTGTGTGTGTGTGTGTGTGTGTGTGTGTGTGTGTGTGTG
>PVJA010043983.1:0-16430 GCA_004027025.1 Myocastor coypus | reverse complement strand
GCTGAAGTAGCTTACTAGTTTCAGGGTCTTCTGGTGTAATTTTCAGGGGTTGAGGATCATATCGCTAAATAAGGATAATTGACATCTTCTGTTCCTCTCCCTCTGCCCTTTATTTCTTTGTCTTGCCTGATTGCTCTGGCCGAAGGTTTGAGTACAATGTTGACAGGAATGTTGCTCCTGATGAAATCATGATCCTATACCAATACCTCCAACCACAGACCATTACCACAGAATTTATGGTAGACTTTCCCACTTCCACATGTATAACTGTCTAACAATGAAAAACATGATTCCATTTCTTTAGTATTACTGACTTGAGTTTCTTATATAATCAACCTTCCAACCACACAGGGTGCCTTCTCCACCCTGGCCCACAGCTCCTCACTGTGCAGTTCATTTTCTTTCCTCAGTGCTATTGAATAGCCACATAGACTCCTTAACTTGACCGTGCCATCATTGCCAGAAATACCACTGAACTTCAGCTAGCAAAACCCTCACACCCCATCCACTGTCTGTCCTTGGCCCTGCTGAATCTGCTGAATCCTGAGCCTTGAAAACAAGGAGAGAATTGTAGTTAGTTGAACTTGTAAAAACATTACAACTTTCTTTTTAATCTATCTATCTATTTATTTATTTATTTATTTGGAACAGGGTCTTGCTATGCCACTTGGACTCATACTGATCCTCCTGTATTAGCCTCCCCAGCACTAGGATTAGAGGTGTGTGCCACCATACTTGGTTTCTGTGGCCAACGCAGCATAGCTGGAGTGTCATGCGGTACCAAGAATGGAACCTGAGTCCTTGTGCTTGCCACCCAGGCACTTAGACCACCAAACTATCTCTCCTATTACAATTTCTATAGATAAGGAAAAATGAAAAAGTTATAATAAAAGAAAAGAAAAGAAAAAGAAAATGAAGATAAACAAGCTGTAGATACAGAAGCACTCATGACACCTGCGCTATCCCAAGGCCTTGTACAAAGCCCAGGGGTCACTGAGGGCTATTCCTAACACCCTGGAGATGTGCAGCTACCCAAGAGAAGAATGCAGGCACACACCATAGGAGATGACATTCCAGGTATCCACATGCTAGGCCAGGTAGGAAAGAGCAGTGAATGCTGCCTGAACAAGTCCAAGGAGAGTGCTGCCACCAAAAGGCAGCTGTGTCCAGCAAAGGACCCAGTTGCCACGTGCAAGGCCAGGCACAGCCATGTTATGACCAAGGTGTGCCAACTCTGTTATATGCCTGAAGTGTTTTCGAAGTAATTTCTTAAATTGTTAATGTTAACCCCCTAAGATTATTGCTTTTTAAAATTAATGTGGGATATAAGACTAGTTAATAGACTTTGCTCTTAAATTGCAGCTGAAGAGTCTGCTTCTTTTGGAGCAAAGAGAGATATGGCTGCTTGTGACTGACATCAGCCTGCAAACGAAGACTCAGAGCAGCCCCCGCCTCCCCAGAACCCTGCCAGTCTGTGTGGCCCCCTCATGTGTGCTGTGCCTGGAAGTTCTGGAAGCACTTGCTATGGCTGCATCCTGCTGCATCTTCTTCAAAGACGCTCTCAGAGACCAAGGTGTGCTGGCCTCTTCTTTGGTCAGGGTGATTAACAGTGGCCCTTGAAGTTTCCAGATGTCTCCACTTTGCCGATTAACAGTGGCCCTTGAAGTTTCCAGATGTCTCCACTTTGCTGGGCACTGTTTATACCTTCACAAGGCCCAGCACAGACCCAGCCTACAGGGTGGGGAGGTCCTTGGGCTTTGGCTGACCTGTCACAGCCCGCCAGGCAGACCCAGCATCCCTTACATGTGCACCTTTTTACCTGCTTACCTCTAGGGAGGGGGCCGGTAAAGGAGACTCTGTTTCCTGGCGGAAATCAGTTGGGGTTTTTTTGTTTTTTCATCAATAATCGTAAGTGTCTCTGTTGGCAGGTCAGATTGTTTGTGTTGAACGGACTGTCCTCTTGCTTCAAAAGCCCCTTTTGTGTGTGGCCTCTGCTGCTGACTCCTGTGAGCTGACTGGCCCTGTGGAACTAGATGAACTGGACTCCCACACCCCCGTCAACTCCATCTGTGCTGTGCAAGGTGGGCAGCTATCCCACTGGAAATGGTATTTATGTTGTCCTACAGTGTGCTATATAGTTTATTCATTGAGTCTACGAGGTTTTGCTGATTGCCTGTTGTGTTCCAGACATGGGATAGATAGAAACAGAATGAGAAGAGCCTCTTGGACTTAGAGTCTGTATAGAAACATATGTGTCTTTGTGACTCTTCCTATTTCCAGGATAAAATATCCAACACTCACAATTTGAAGGAGAAAGATTTATAATAGCTCATAGTTTGTAGAGATTTTAATCTATAGTCTGCTGGCTCCAAAGCAGGAGAGGATGACAGGACATGGCAGAGGAAAGAGAAAAGGGAGGAGCCATGGAGGGTCTGTCCAGGCCATACCCAGTGACATGGCTCTTCTGGCCAGACCCCACCTCTCAGCAACCAAACCGAGAGTAGCACCCATAATCCAGTCACCTTCACAAGACACTGCATTTGAGTATGTGCAGCTTCAGTGGGACATCCAGACAGAAGCTATAAACTGCACACAAACCATAGGACAGATAAATAGAACAAACCATAAGACAGTATTTCTAGTGTTTGAGATATTAATTGGATCCTCACTGTGTCTGGAAGATTAATGAAGACTTCCTAAAGGCAGGATGGTGGAGCTGAGATCTAAAGAGCGGAATAGATTATACCAGGGACAGAGGCGAGGAGCAGGACTTAAACAGTTGATAATAAGGGAGCTGGGGAACAAGGAGGAAACACAAGAGGCGAGTAGTGAGACCAGAAGGTCCAGCTGAGTCGGGAATATGCTGTGCTATCTCCAGAGAAGGCACAGGCTCACTGCCATCCCTTCAGAACAGGTGGAGGGGCCTGTGTAGCAACAGTAGCAACAGAGAAGGAATCCAGTGATAGATTTATTTAGGGCAGAAAGGGGTGGCTTGGGTGATGAATTGGGCCAAGAAGGAGGACACATATAGCCACCGGCACATCTGGCTCAGGCAAGGATTGGTTTGCTACTTGCCAAAGCAGGGTACTATGGACAAGGCAGCTCTGAGAGGACCTTCAAGTTTTTTTGGAAGAAAGTGGGTATTCTCATTACATCTGAGGAGATGTTTCAATAGCTACTTGTATATATGAATCTGGAACTGAAAATAACATTAATGCTTTTCTTAGTTTGTTCTTTTTCTTTGCGACTGGGTCTCACTGTGTAGGTTAGGCTGGCCTTGAACTTGTTATATAGCCCAAATTAGCCACAAATTCATGATTCTTCTGCCTCAGCCACCTAGTTTCCTATATATTTTATAATATTAAAAAAAGAGAAAGCATTTCCAGGTGTGGTAGTATACAGCTGTAATCCCAGTCCTCAAAAGGCTGAGGTAGGAAGATACAAGTTCCAGCACAGCCTAAACTATATAGCATGAATTCAAGTCCAGCCTAGGCTAATAGTAAAACCCTGTCTCAAAATTTTTTTAATTAAAACATCTAGGCATGGTGGCACATGCCTATAACTTTAGCACCGAGGAGGCTGAGGCAGGAGGATCACGATTACTGTGAGTTCTAGGCCAGCCTAGGCTACAAAGTGAGTATAAGATCAACATAGTGAAACCGTGCCTCAGAAAGACAACACAATGTATTCTATCCAATGTCTGTTTAGAGGATGGCAATCTAATGTAAATTTTTCATAGTCAGTAGTTCCTTGTGGACAAATTGTTCTTCCAGTAATGGATGACTGGGTTGTTCCTGTATTTTTACAGTTCTTTATATTTCCTACTGATTTATATAATGGAAGATTTCAGCAGATTAGTGTGTTTTTTTAAAATAATTTTATTGGGGCTGGGGAGATAGCTCCGAGGCACAAGTGCCTGCTGGGCAAGTGCAAGGTCGTGAGTTCGAACCCTGGTCCCACAAAAAAAAAAATAAATAAATAAATAAAATAAAATAAAATAATTTTATTGACATATAACTGATATACCTTACAGTTCACTCTTATGAGGTATTTTAGGGGAAAGTATGGTAACACATATTTCTGATTCCTTGGGAGGCTAAGGCTGGAGGATCCCAAAGTCAAGGCCACTCTTCACAACTTACTGAGACCCTGTCCTAAAATAAAATCAAAGGTTTTGGGGATATGACTCAGCACTAGAGCTTGTACCTTGCTCTGTGAGTCGCTGGGGTTCAATTCCTCGTACCACAAAAGAAAAAGGAGAAAGTGTTTTCAGTGTATTTGCAGAGCTGTGCAGCCTGACTACAACCTAACCTTGGAGCAGCAGGAAGGCCCACGCTCGCTGCCAGCACCACTGCCACCCCACCTCCACACCTGGTCTAGCAGGGTGCGCTCTGTGCAGTTTCTAGTTCTATGAACTTTCCTGTCCTGGGCCTTTCATTTTGGTAGAAGCGCACACTGTGTGGCTTTCCTTGGTTGGCGTCGTTGACTTGGCATGATGCTTTCAGCATTCATCCACGAGGTAGCATTTATCGGAATTTTATTCCTTTTATGGCAGAAAACTACTTCATTGTAGAGATATGCCACATTTTGTTTGCTCTTTTATTAGCTGGTGGACATCTAGGTTGTTTCCATTCTTTTAAGTCTCAGTAAAGAACTGGTCCCCATGTACAGGAAGAGAGCTGCTGGGAATAATTACAGACACGTTTTTGATTTTTATTTTCTCTATTAATTGTGTTTCCAGTTTCTTTGGTTTCTGTTATAGCTTTGCTATTGCTTTTATTCTCTGTACTTGATTTAAATTTACTTTTTTCTTCATTTCCTAAAATGAAAACTTAGATTATTTATTTTAGATCATTAAATGCATCTCTAACATTTGTATTTAATGCTAACATTTCTACTAAGTACTGTGCTTTTGCTACATACTATACAAATTTTGATAGACTTATTTTCATTTGGTTCAAAATATTTTTTCTCATGAAAAGTCTTGAGTTATTTAATCTCCAAAGATTTTGGGGCTTTCCAGTTATCTTTCTTTTATTAATTTCTAGTTTTAATTTCTTTGTGGTCTTAGAACATACTTTCAAGTTTGTTAAGAATCTGTTTCATGGCCCAGGATGTGGTCTTCCTTCGTGTTTTGTGACTTGAGAAAGATGTGCATTCTGGCCAGGCTCGGTGGCTCATGCCTGTAATTCAAGTGCAGGGACTAGGACAGGAGGTTCCTCAGCGTGAGACCAGTCTAGGCTACACAGTGAGACCCTGGCTCTCAGCAAAGCAGTGACAAGGAGAATGTACATTCTGCTGTTGGGGGATGGAGAATTCAGAAACGGCAACTGGATATGACTGGTTGGTGGTGCTTTCAGCTCAACTCTACCCTTACCAATTTTCTGCCTGCCTGCTAGTTATGTCAGGTACCTATAGAGGAGTACTGAAAGTTCCTCCTGCATAGTGGATTTATCTCTTCACACTGCATCCATTTGCCTTATGTGTTTGGGTGCTCTGTGGTTAAGTACATACACAATAAGGGTAATTGTTTCACCCTTAGTTGAATGCAGTGGTTGTTTAGTTTAGTTTAGTTTAGTTTAGTTTTTGGTTTTGCATTACTAGACTAGGAAATATAAAAGGTTGTTTTTTGTTTTGTTTTATTTTTTGTTTGGTTGGTTGGCTTGGGGACTTGGTTGGTTTTGGTTTTTGTTTTTGCGGTACTGGAGATTGAACTCAGGACCCTGTGCTTGCCAGGCAGGCACTTAGACTGCCAAGCTGGCCCCTGTTGTTGTTGTTTTCTTCTAAAAGATGCATCTTGATATGTTGCCCCAGCTGGCCTTAAACTGCTGGGCTGCAATGATCTTGCCTTAGCCTCCCCAGGTAACTAGGATCAATATGCAATATTTTATTTTGCTTTCATATTCTTTCCCTAACGCTCTTGTTTTTTAGATAAATTCAAGCATTTTCTCACCTCTTGCCATTTTTATGTAGCACTTGCTTCAGGGCTCCTCAGCTTCCAGCTGCTCTGAAGCTGCCCTGCAGCT
The DNA here is from genome assembly GCA_004027025.1 of Myocastor coypus. Taxonomy (NCBI): domain Eukaryota; kingdom Metazoa; phylum Chordata; class Mammalia; order Rodentia; family Myocastoridae; genus Myocastor; species Myocastor coypus. Next base: position 10,404 of record PVJA010043983.1, on the reverse strand, counting down.
CTGAAGGTGGATGGATGTATGAGGTGTCTAAACAGGTCTCCTCACAGAGAAGGACTCAGTGCTGCAGGAGCCTCCAGTAAGAGCCAGCTGAATGGGCATAAAGGAAAAGCAAAGACCAAACTACAAAGTAGTAGTGATTGGTAAAAGCCTGCCTGGAAGGCAGTCCTGGGGCTGACAGACTCCAGCTAGGTGTCCTACTCCACTGGCCAAGGAGAAAAATCCGCTGGAGAAAGTCCATGGCGCTCCATGACAATAAGTGTCTCCCAGCCTCTCATCCATGCTTTCTGCCCTCTCTGTGCCCAGCACTGCTCCAGCAGGGCTTTTCTCCTGCAGGAAGTGAGGGCTGGGGATTGGCTGCCCCCCCAAGTCAGCTGGTCAGGGGGTCTCCCACTGCTGAGTGGAGAGCATGCTCTCTGCTCTCAGAGCCTAGCTCAGCCAGCCTTGCGCCCGCCTGAGGCTGGAATAGTCAGGAAGGTGTACAGCACCCTAGGAGAGGGCGCTTCTATAAGAGGAAGGCATCCCCTCCTGGCCAAGGACGGCCGCCTTGTCGCCTGTAGTGTACCTGCCGTTCCCCATGTGTGCCTGTCTCTTTCTTCCTTCCCTCACACTGTTCGCAGGTTGTAATGCACCCATCACCTGTGGCTGGGTGCCCTTTGCTCTGTGGAGGAAGCAGGCCCCCAAGCATACACGTGACACTTGTCTCTGGGAAGGAGGGCCCCCGGAGCTGCCTTTAGACAAAAGAAAATAAGGCTGTGAGCCTATTTCTCTCACCAGCAAACTGAGGGGCCAGGGCTTATCCTGAGAGATTGCTGTGTATAAGACAAGCAGGAAAGGCATTAGAAGGAGTTGGCAGGCAGGCAGGCCAGTGAGGGTGGGGCCACCTGGCAAGGCTGCTGCTGTTTTGCTTTCTGATGTTCATCTGAGGGAATGTTCTCAGCAGTAACTTATTAATATTGTACTTCCCAGCCATCCGTTGGAATTCATTTAACTTTGCCCTGAGTAATTTCCACTGGTTTGTAGACTCTTGTCTTATTCTCCAATTCAAAGAAAATTACTTAATTGCATATAAATGTAAATGCTGGTAACATCCACAAATATCCAGGGTGAAAATGAACTTCGATTAGTAGCGGCTTGTTTCTGTTCATGTATTTAGCACTTGTTTCCAAGCATTGCCGTGAACCAGCTCAGTGCTTATGGGAAGCCTGGGCAGGTCACTGAGCTGTTTGGGGACATAACTGCTTGGGGACAGAACCACTCCCTTGCGCCTCCTCCTGTATCCTCCTCCATCATTGAATTAGCCAACACCTTTCTGAGGGTGTTATAAGACTTTATTAACTTTACATCTTATCCCTTTGACCCTCACTTTTGATTACTTTTGTAAGGACAGTGTCATTATCTGAGGCAGCTTTTTCAAAATCAAGACCTATTCTACATTCTTTGCAGTCATTCAAGTCTGTGTTGCATGAATGAGCTTTAATAAGCCAAGTCTTCTAGTTTTTATAATTCTGTTTTACTCTCTACAGATATATTTTTTTCTTAGTGTTTATTCTAATAGGAAATAAATGCTTTGTTTTAAGATTGGGAACATAGCTAGATGTAGTGGTACATGCCAATAACCCAGGACTCTGGTAGACGGAGGTGGAAGGATCAAAGATTTGAATCCCAGCTGGGGAAATTAGAGAAAGTCCCTGAGTATAAATAATGCTTAGTTAGGATCACCAAGAACAAGGACGGAAAGAAGGAAGAAAGGAGAGAGGAAGGGAGGGGGAGGGAGGGAGGGAGGGAGGGGACAGAAAGGAGACAGAGAGACAGAGACAGACACACAGAGAGAGGATCAAGTCAGGTCCCTGATGTCTGTTCTGCTTACTTAAGGTGCAAACTGCCTTCTATGATGTTGAAGGGAAGAGAATATCTTAAAACTTATACCAAGATGATGTAGTTGGTAGCAGTCCAAGGCATTCTGAACGTGGGAATGAAGGTCTACATAGACTATTATCAGAGATCTCATTGATGGCATTTGCTACAGTACTGGAGATCATACCCGTGGGTAGTCTACCACCGAGCTACATCTTTCCCTCTTTTATATTTTATTTTTGAAATAGGGTCTTACTGAGTGCCCCAGGCTGGCCTCAAACTTGCCATCCTCTTGCCTTAGAAGTAGCAGAATTCATAGGTACATGCAACTATGGTCAGTTTAAATTTTCAAATAAATTCTTACCTGGGGAACTACATTATAGCAAATAATTGGTGTACTCCAAAATTTATCACTGGTATGAAAAGTAAAGAATAAGATAGGTGCACTTTTTAATATTTTGGTTCTCAATCCATTAAATTTATCTTCTTTTAAAAGAAAACTGAAATCTTGGTTTTTATTAATTTAAATTTCCATTCCATCATTCTTCCTTCAATAAAATTCACAACCTTAAAAATAAAATTCCAGGGGCCAGCAAGATGGTTCAGCAGTCTAAAATGCCGGCTTAGGCAACCACAGGGACCACAGTTTGATCCTCGGCACCGCATGTTGCACCATCCCCAGGGCAGGCTGAGCCAGCCATAACATAAACAAATAAAGTTTAAAAATAAATAAATGAAATAAATAAAAATCCAGGGCTAGGGGCTGGTGAGATGGCTCAGTGGTCTAGAGCGCCCGCTTAGGTAAGCCCCTCACCACATGCTGTGCCAGCCCCACCCCCAGGGCAGGCTCAGCTGGCCATAAAAAAAAAAAAAATCCAGGGCTGGAGAGATAGCTCAGTGGTCTAACTGCCTGCCTGGCAAGCTCAAGGACCTAGATTCAATGCTTGGTACACAGGCCATGCTGGCCCTGCACTGAATCCAGCACTAGTGAGGCTGAGACAGGAGGAATACTGTGAGCTTGAGCTGTTTAGCAAGACTCTGTACCAAATACATAAAGAAATCTTTAAAAAAAAAAATTATAAATAAAAATCCAAGCTGGGAATGGCGGTCCTTGCCCATAATCTGCATTTAGAAGGCTGAAGCAGGAAAATTTTTAGTTTGAGACTGCCTGGTCTATGCAGAAAAATCTTGTCTCATTTAAAAAAAAATCTTTGGCCAGCTTGTAATTGTGTACACAAATTTTAAAACTTTTCATTGTCATGATTTTATATGTGCAATAAATGGAAATTTTAAAAGCTCAGGAACATTTCAATAAACTCTGAAGTGAGGGAACAGATTCTAAAGCCCCTTCTGTCATCCGAGCTCTCGGGCAGCAGCTCCTCTGAAGTCTGGCTTTCCTCTCCCTCCACCCTAGGCACTGTGGTCGGTGTGGATGAGAGTACTGCACTGTCCTGGCCTGTGTGTGACCATTGCGGCAGCGGGCGATTGGAGCAAAGGCTGGAAGACAGGTAAGGCTGGCTTAAGTCCCAGGGCTCTGAGGGGCAGCACCACAGCCCAGCCCCAGGGCCCCGCAGCCCCTGCATCTCTGGTGCCTTCCCTGAAAGCCAGCCCCAGCTGAACGGCAGGAAAGAGCCATGGGGCTGATGAGTTTTCTAATAGGGAGTTCTGCTGAGTTCGCAGCTCCTCCTGGGCTTTTGCCCTCAGCTTCTTTATGGTTAGTCAGGACGATTAAAGAAAAGACCATGGGAATAAGACCCACAGGTGCCTGCGCAGCAGTCCTTCGTGATGGTGCGGACTGGTCCAGAGATCAGAGAGCAGCTTCTGAGCAGCCGTCCCTTGCCTCCCCACTTTCTGCCAGTGCCTGCCCTGCCCAGTCACAGTTGGGACCGGGTGTCCTGCAGTCTGTTCGTTTGGAATTGGCTCCTTGGCTCCCAGATGCACTTTATCTTGTGACAGGAAGAAAGAGCATGCTCGTGGTTTGCCTGCTTCTTTTTAATTTCTTCTCTCTCTCTCTCTTTTTTTTTTTTTTTTCTTCCAGTACTAAGAATTGAACAAAGGCCTTCATACTAAGTTACCTCCAGGTCCAACTTCTTTTTTTTTTTAAGTTTTGTATTTTGAGACAAGATCTTGCTAAATCACAAACTGCCCACATGAGGCTCAAACTTGTAATCTTCCCGCCTCAGCCTCTTAATGTGCTGGGGTTCCAGGTGTGTGCCACCATGGCCAGCTAACTTCTTCAGGAGGAAAGAACAAATGTCCTCTTGAAGCCTTTGGGTTAGCAGCCTTGTGTACACTCAAGTCATCATTGAATTGTGTAGGTAGTACAGGGTGTATGGGTTCAGTGCAAGCAACAGGGGGCAAAGACCTGGTGGCCAAGCTTGCCCAGCGTCCCATAGGGCCTTGCTTCACCTCTGGGAGGCTGCCCCTCCCCACATGTTAACAACACATATCTGTCTGACTGCCCAGGGTCTCCAGAACAGCCACATTCATCCCTCCCCCTCTAGACAGGCCAGCCCTTACCTGGTCTCAGGAATTTGGTTCAGAAGACCTTCCCTGCTCACTGGCACATGCATGCATAGAGAAGCATCTGCCCACCAGAGCTCCTCTGATGCATGCTCCCTGATGCTTCTCTTCCCTGGCATCTCCACACACCAGAGGCGCCTTTTCCTGTGGGGACTGTTCCCGTGTAGTCGCCACTCCTGCTCTCAAGAGGCACCTGCAGGTCTTTCTGAACTGCCCTGCGAGGCCCCAGTGCAGCGTGAAGGTCAAGGTAAGAGCCAGGGCACATGAGTGGTTATCCTGTGTGGGACTCACAGGTGGGCCAGAGCTCCCAGCAGCCCCTCTGGGAAGTGGGGAGGCCCTGTATGAACACAGTACCCATCGGGTTGCACTTGTTAACCTTCAGGACAGGAGCTATTTTAGCAGGAGCACTTATTGCACCGGTGAGGTTTGACCCAGCCCCATTTCCCTGCTGTTGCAGCTGTTGCAGAGCAGTATTTCTTCACTGCTGAGGTTTGCCGCCTGCGAGGATGGGGTAAGTCAGGGGGGCCTGCCAGGTGTGCATCCCCTCCTAAACCTCAGGTAGCTCCCTCTGCCATGTATATTCAGTTATAGCAAAGTCCACCGTAAAGTGCTGTGCTACTCACATAGTGAAACCAGGATACAAATGCCCACTGAGGTTGGTCAGGGCCTTCTGTAGGAACCTTGAAGTAGATACAGGAAAATGTTCCTGTGGCCTTGACTATGGTAACAGCGTGGAGGCTGGGACCCCACTACCATGGTTTCTCAGTCATAGAACAGAACTGCCTAAGTTACATCCCAGTTTTTTATTCCTGGATATTACAGACCCTGAATGATTACAGGTATTAATTACTACAGCTGCTCACAACTCTTTGTCTGCCTCAAGAGTTACTGCAGTAAGGCTTGGTAAAGCTGGTGTGCGTTTCTGAGAAAATAGTCACTGAAGTATGTAATTTTGTGCCAAACAAAGATCGTTTCTGCCTTCATAAATGGGACCTCTTTCTTTAATGTGCCACTGATTAAAAGCATTATGGGTGGCTTGAATTACTAAATTACTAAACATGGAGAAGGGTACCAGGAACCCAGGTGCTAGGATTGGGGGTAGCGGGGTAGGAGCCAGGTTGTGAGGTGTCTGTAGCGGGGTCCACCTGCAGGAGCTGACCTGGGCCAGCCTCCTGGGATTTGGGCACAGGGAAGGCTGATATCCCTCGAACGGCTGTAGCCCATTAAGCAGGACCTTCAACGGTCCTCGTGGCCACGTGCAAGCTCTCATTCTACCCGGAATGTGGGCTGACTTCACCCACTCCATGAGGCTCCTCCCCAGGCCTGCCTGCGCCCTGCAGCCCTGCGTTCAGTGGGACATCAGCCCTGCCTCACTGAACAGTGCTGCCCTCTTTCACACAGGCCATGGCTATCAGTTTGGATTAAATTGGAATGTGGATAAATCATGGACAGAATCTTTGAGCATCACTGGCCTAAGCCACAGTTCTCAGCCCCCACCCACAACAGTAGCATTTGTAGAGCTCTGAAGAGTTTCTGTGCCCTGTGAGATTAAGCCCACCAGCTTTATAGCCCTTGATGACTCTGCTTCAGTTTGGACCCTTTGTCTGGGCTGCCTGCTGCCACTGCACAAGTAGGGATGGATGCAGACCTGCCTGGAGGAGGGTGCATTTGCAAGTGTTTCCTGATTGTGCAAAAGTTAGCAATCAACCTGAGCTGGGCGCCAAGCTCACCACCCTCTCATATATGTCCCTGTTCAGCCCCCCAGCCCTGTCTCAGGGGCAAGATCCGCCTTCTACCGTTAGGGAGCAGGAGGCCCACCCCAGGGAGGGCTCACAGAGGCAGAGTCGTTGTGAGCCCCACAGAAACAACCAGCTGGCAAGTTGGGCAGCCACATGGGGACCCATGATGGGGATTTAGGGAAGCATCCATGTGGAGTAGGTGATGAGACAGCCATGCCTGTTGGCTGGCTCCGTGTCTCCTGCCTTTTTGGCCATCCAAGGTTGAGAAGTTGGAGGTTTCTAAGGTCGGTGTTGGTTTCTAAGGGATTGGGCAAATGCTTCGAATGGGAGGGAATTCAGGGAACAGATCTCTAGAGAATGTTAAGGAAAAGCTGTACAAACGCCTGCTTGGAAACAAACAAGCTCAAACCTTACACCTAATCTGGGCGTGGTGGCAAATTCCTGTAATCCAAGCACTTAGGAGGCTGAGGCAGGAGGATCACTATAAGTTTGAGGTCAGCCTGGACTCCATAGAGAGTCTAAACCCAGTCTGAACTACAGAAGTGGGATTCTATCTCAGAAATAAATAAACCCCACACCCAAACAAACTAAAACCAAGTACCCTTTGTTTTGGCACACAACTCACATGCTGATCTGGCTGCATGGTTTTTGGGTGAGAGCTGGGCACTATAGGCTGGTGCTCTCTGGGCCCCTTCAGGCTCCCAGGGAGGCAGCCCGGTGCCTCCTCCATGAAGCCTGCAGGATGGATAGTGCTAAATGCATGCCTGCTGATCTCAACCCTCCTTTAGAGACCTGGAGACCAGGAAACCCTAGCAGAAATCCTCCCACCTCTCTGTGAGTTCACACTGGCTGAGATGCCATGTTCTTCTCACACATTTAATTTCTCAACTAGAATGTTACCATAGGTAAAGCCCTGCTTGTAAAGAACTCATGAGGAAGTGTATCATGTGAATGTGCATGCCCAGGTGTGCATGTGTCGGGTGTCTATGTGTGCACGCATGTATGTGCTGTGTGCTGGGGCATAGGGTGCCATAGCCCCCAGGGTGCTCTGAGCTGAGAACCCAGTCTTATGCCCTGAGCCATGCGCTGAGCGCAGCTCTAGGGAAGTGCCTCTCCTCCCCAGCTGTGCTTGCCATGGCTACCCAGGCCTCTGCATCTGGCTTGGGAAGGAGCTGACAGAAGGTGGCAGTCAGAATGCCTGTGCATGATGCCTGACGCTTTGGGGGCTGGGGAGGTAGCTCAGTAGAATAAGCGCTTGCCTGGCAAGCACAGGAGCCTGAGTTCAATCCCTGGTTCCACAAAAAAAAAAAAAAAAAAAAGCCTTTGCATGGACCTGACGAGCAGCAGTTCACCCATCTGGCATAAGTGAGTTTTGGGGTGAGAGTGCATTTACTGAAATCCAAAAGAATTAAGTTCAGACTTTTTGCAAGAACCAGTCCTTGGAGCAAACACACTGTTTTCAGTTGGATGAGTGGGCATTGAGGTGCCGTCACTGTTGTGTGGTCAGGTCAACCTGCAGATGTAAATACAAAAGGCTGTCATTCATATCATTTCTTAATGTAACATTACAGTGATAAGTTTAGAGTTCATTCCCTTAACTTTCAGGAAAAAAAAATTAAGACGCTATACATACTGCACACATTTCATGCATGCACAAATCCATGTTCATGTGAGCAGTGCGTGTGAATTGGCTGGCGCCCTTGTAACCGCATCTTAATTCTCCCCAAATATGAAAGATGTGTAATTTGAACTCCATGTATAGGAGATGGAGCCAAACCTAACATTCTAAGTAGATTTTTTTCCCCTAATACTGAAATTGAAACTAGAATCTTTTCACTGGGTTAGGCCTCCAGCCCATTTGTTTTTAAATGTTGAAACAAGGTCTCACCAAGTTGTCCCAGATTGGTTTGAACTTGCAATCCTCTGGCCTCAGCCTCCCAACAAGAATGTACCTCCACACCTGAAGTCAGAGTTGTTGAGTTTTAACTCAGAATAGCATAGTCACGCATGGCCCAAACCTTCATGAGCACACAACCTACCAGGCTAGCTGAAAGAGTAATTGCCCAGCTTTCCGGTACCCTCCCAGCAATGAATGGTGACCCCTCTTGCTATGGAATGGCACCTCCCTCCAGACCTGCAGCCTCAAGGCTGTCCTGTTCACTGCCAGCTCTGCATGCATCAACAGGCTCACAGTGAACACATAATGAGCAGATGAATGAGCAGCCAGGGACTCCCCATCCTGGCGACATGGAGTACGAAGGAAGACTGTCCTGCTCCAACTTCTCTTCAGTCTTGACCAGCAAGTCGGACCCTCACCTTCTCTATTAAATGAAGCCAGAAATCCTTACAAATAGCAATAAGTAGGCTAAATATTTCACACCTTGCGTGTAGAACAGGTGGGAAAAGGAATCGGGAAAGCGAGTTGGCATCGGAGTCATGTTCACATCCCACACTGATCCCTGATAGTTACTGCTATAAAACAAAACATCTCAAAACTTAGTGGTTTCAGTATTGTGCACATAGACCCACAGTTTGGGCAGGGCTCAGCAGGACACCCCTGGACATCAGTGATGCTTCCTGGAGGGCGGGGCTCACAGACACATCCCCGGCCAAGGCTCTGACTGAACCTCTCATAGCCCACGTCTGAGTGCTGAGAAAGGCACGCTGGACACTGGCATCTTTCCTAAGCAAGCATTGGACACAGTCTCTTACGCTGTACCTCATTCTGCAAGAGCTAATCACTGAGGGCAGTGAGACCCCCTGTTGATGAGAAGGGCCCAGGAGTCATAGACTGTCCTGGGTCACATCTCCTGGCTTCTCCACCTTCCATGGCTGTGGGCATGGCACACCAATGGCAGAAGGGACAAGCACTAGAACATACCGTGCAGACTGTTGTGGAGATTCAGAAGTCTCCACGGCTAGAGCGTCAGGGGTCCAGGAGCCCAGAGCTGTTATTCCCAGGTTGTACACCTTGAGACCCCACCGTCCCACACGATGCTCTACAGTGTGATGCCTAGAGGCCAAATCAGATTACAGCCTTGGTGGGGATGGGAACCCCTCACCCCATGAAGTACCTGCGTGCTCATCCAGAGATGGAACTGCCCATGTTGAAGCAAAGCTTAGTCTCATCATTACAACACAGAAAGTGGCATTTAGCCCAGTTGGACTCAAGAACAAAGATCCTACTGAAGAGGGAAGTTTGGGGTGAAGTACCAGGAAATCCTCTGACCGGAAGTACTGCTAGATTGGAGAAGTGTCCTGAAGGAAGTGGGAGACAGCTGAGAGCCACATACCAGCCCAGCTTGTGCACATCTTGTCCCCAGGGCTGCTCCTAGGTCAGCTCTTTGTGGCATCCACTAAAACACTGATATTTTACATGATGCGTACATGAAAATAACTCAGTTATCAGAATATAGGCTTTCCTTCATTTTCCCTAGGAAGGGCAAGTTTTGTAGGCAGCACTTTATCCCTTCCCCCACTTCCCAAGGAAGAAAAAAACCCTCACCATCTGAGCAGGGAAGGTCAGAGTCTGGGGAAAGGGCCTCTGCTCTGGCCTGTCCCCGTTCTGTTGCAGGGAACAGAATGTCCAGGGCTAGCTTTATTTGCTTTAACCAGCATGCCTTTATCGCTGCAGCATTACGATGTGAAGAGCGTCCTCGGAAAGGAGGTGGGGTTGTTGAGTTGTTTTGTCCAGTCCGTAACTACCCACCCAACTGGCTCTATCGGATTGGAGGAAGTTGAGCTTCTGAGTGCTGGAGGAGCTCCGGAGGACCGCCCGCCCTGACCCAGGGATCTGTGAACTTTGCAAGGGTGATGGTGGGGGCTGTAGGGGTAGTTATTTGTTAACTATGGACAGAGCAAATAGATTTTATGATCTTAAAATAAAAGTTTAACTTCCTGGGGCAAATTTAAGGTGGTTTTGTAAATTCTAAATTAATTATTTTTCCTTTTTTCATTACCTTTTTATAAGATTCACAAGGTAAGAAATATCTTTCTAAAGGTCAGCTCAGCCTAGGTCTTTATCATTTATTTTGTCTTAGACCTTAATATCAATCTATCAGAATTGTTGTACAGTGTAGATTTGAAGGTTTTTTTTTTTTTTTTTTTTTAAACTATGATCCTGAGCCGGGCGTGGTGGCGCACGCCTGTAATCCCAGCACTCGGGAGGCTGAGGCAGGAGGATCGGTGAGAGTTCGAGACCAGCCTGGGCTACAAAAGTGAGCTCAGGACCAGCCTGAGCTGCATAGCGAGACCCTGTCTCAAAAAGACAAAAAAAAAAAAAAAAAAA
>PVJA010043982.1:0-16425 GCA_004027025.1 Myocastor coypus | reverse complement strand
CCTGCACTCAAGGGCTTCTTGCTCACCAGAGGCAACAAGTGTGGGTAGCCTTGGGGGCCACCTACCATGCTGGAACTCCTGGAATTTAAAAGAAAACACTAATAATAAGCCACAGTACTCTCTGCATGCAGAAAACAGTGATAAGAGGATTAAAGTCAATTCAAGGCTTCTGGGAGATGATTTCTCACATGAATGAGTAAGCCAACAGGAGAGAAGAGACTCAGGAAAAAGGAAGAGAGCTACGCAAAAGGAAAAAGGGAAGCAGATTAAAGTCTTTCCTCCAAATTTCCCAAGGGTATAAAGGAAAAGAATTTCTGAAAAGCATTACAAAGATGAGGAGAGGTAAAATAACTTTATTGGAAATGGAAGGAGCCGGTAGAGTATCTGTTAAACAAAGCACAAGTATGCTATCCTTATTATGGTCTTTGGGGAAATATGTAAATATCTAATTTTATCCAGATGCCTAGCCTGGTTGAACAAATGGAATAAATATAAATTAAATCTTAAATCTTGATGAAATTATATTGTACCTCAAGATTAAAATAATAGGCTATTCAAGATCAAAGAGGCCAGTTTCACATACGTTACTCAGTAGGACCATAACAAATTTATAAGAAGAACCTGGCTTTTGTAGCATTTTAGCTTCGCACTTCTACAGAGGTCCATCTGCACATTCAAACTCGCAGTAGCTCACAGGGATTCAGACAATGGATCGAATCTGTGTTAGCAAAGTCTCATTTTAATATAACTGCTTGCAAAGGTGAGGAACAAATAAGTAGATTACGGTATCTATGAGGAAGATAAATTCTTTTCCTCCCAGTTTATCTCAGAAAAAAAGAGAATATTATAACAGATACAATTAACAGCATCAGAATATATTCAGCTCAATAATACTTGATTTTTTTTTTCCTCAAAAAGCATTACTGTGCCGGGCGTGGTGGCGCACACCTGTAATCCCAGCACTTGGGAGGCTGAGGCAGGAGGATTGGTGTGAGTTCGAGACCAGCCTGGGTTACAAAAGTGAGCTCAAGGCCAGCCTGAACTGCATAGTGAGACCCTGTCTCAAAAAGACAAAAAAAAAAAACAAAAAACCAGCAACCTTTCCTGGGGAGCTCTCTGACTGACCAGGACAGAAACAAATCCATATCGGAGAGGAAGATGCCTCCGTGGGAAGACAGATTCATGGAATCTAAATTACATCAAGGCTAGGCTGGAAGATGAAGGAGTTTAATTGGATAGAATCAGGGAAAGCCTACAAGGGAAGTAACTTTACACAAAAGATGAGCAAGCTTAAAATAGCTGTGTGTTTATAAATGAAAAAGCCTGTATGACTGAACTGTTGATCGAGGGAAGAAAGGAGCAAAAACCAAGAGCAGGAGGGATGGACTAGCTTCCCATCGCTGCTACTTACAGAAACATTCTCAAGACTTGGAGGCTGCAAAGCTAAAACTTCATGCTCTTCAATCAAATGAATGTTATAGGTCTGAAGTCAAGGTGTGAGCAGAGGTGGCTCTGTCTGTAGGTTCCAGATGAGAGACCAGTCCTTGTCTCTTCCAGATTCTGAGGCTGCTGACATCCCTCCAGTCTTTGCTGTCTATAATCATGCTGCCTGCTCTTCTCCTGCAGTGAAACCTCTAGGACATTCAGTATTATAGTTCAGATCACACTGTGACCACCTGTACACCCAAGGATAATCTCTCCATCTGAATTTCCTAACTTCATTATACCTGCAGCCTCTTATATCTCTTGCAGATATAACATCAACAAGCTCCAAGGATTAGGAAGTGAGTATCTTTTGGGGGTTATTTTACGTCCCACAATTATTTGACTCTAAACACGATCCTGATGACACAGACTTAAGGAAGTTCATCCTGACAGCCACCTTGTGATCAAATAGTCAGTGGGCAGTCAAGTCTTTAATAGTCTTACTAAAATGTCATGAGAATTGCAACTGAGAAAAGGGCTTGGAAATTATGAGAAGGAATTGATGTGGGAGATTTTATATCTACATGAAGAAGGCTTAATGACTGCTTGAATCTATCGGATGAAGAGAAGTAGACATCTAAGAGTACTCAGATCTCTGGCTAGAGTAACTGGTGAATAATGATGATACTGACATTGACTTGATATGTAAGAAAGACATTTATAGGTAGTCACTTGAACATCTGAGCAGTGAAAGGAGCTGAAGATAGCCGGTTTCCCCATGGACAAGCTGAGTTTCAAATAAGTGGAGGATATCTCATGAAGATAAGCAGCTATCCAGTAGGAAATTGATGTGAAGATCCTTGAAACTTACAGAAAAAAAAGAGAAGAAAGGCAATGATAAAATAACGAAAATTGAACATCAAGAGGGAAAAAGGAATATAGAACAGTTATAGGCAAGTACATTAGACTATTACTCCACTCTGGTGTTCTCTAGGTGATGTTTCATGAGAGGAAAGTGTGTCCAGTGTAAGACTAAAATTCACACAGGGAAAATGCTTTAGAGAATTATATTTTAAACAAAGGAGAGTCAAGGGACACAACAAGAGGCAATGTTTATACACTTAAGTGCATAGGTATGGTGACATCTAATGTGGACTGTGATGAGTTACATATGCACAATAATAACATTTATAATTATTCCGAACTCCAAAACATAAAATAAAATACTCAGGGTATAAATCTAACAAAATATACAAAGTATTTGTATGCATACAAGTACACAATGCTGATGAAGAAAATAAAAGACCTAGATAAATAAAGATACATATTGAATTCATAGCCTACAATGGTGAGCATCCTGATGATTCCAGTTTTCCCTACAGTGATGCATGCTTGGGTCCATTCCAGGAGCAGTAAAGCCATCTCAACAAGAAAAAATAAATAGGAGAAATTATTCTTCCATATTAAGCCTTATATACAGATACAGGAATGAAGACAGGCAGAATCAGCAGTGTCATATTCCTGGAACAAGGGAACAGAACATAGAACTCTGAAGGAAGCCCACACAAATACGTTCCACTGGTATTTGATAAAGCTGCAGAGCTGCGATAGGGAACTAGATACCAAGAGATCTTATGAAACTAACCTGAAGGAGCAGAGAGTTGGATAAGGACGTATAAGGCAGTGGTAGAGAATTACGGGCTGCTTCCCCCTGACAACAACTGAGGCAAAATCTCAACAGAGAACCTTGAGGAATAGTCTAGATTGAGTCTCAGAACTGTCCTCTAGCTCACAGAGATTAGGAGCATTGATATGCTGTTGTCTAAAGATCATTTGGGCAAAGCTGCCCTCAGCAGAGATGTCTTCCCCTATATTCCAGGCTATACCTGAGGGGCTAGAGCACCAGCATCTGCTCAAGTATTGTAGCCAATTCTGGAGTGAAGTATCAGTGAGAGCCCTGAACTACAGGAACAAGATAGCACCAAGCATGTCTTTAATCACTAATAAGGTCATTTCCTCCACTTGCCTTTGTATTTTTTCTGAAGTATTTCGGAACTTGAATGTGAAAGTGAAAGGAGACACTCTTTCTCCTTTTCAGCACTCCTAAAACTAATCCTCATGGAAACAGCCTATAACTCACAATGCTCTCCTGTCTCAGTTACACTTTTCTCATTGCTGGAACAAATACCTCACACTCAAAATGAAGGAAGTGCCTGTAATCCCAGCACTTGGGAGTCTGAGGCAGGAGGATCCGTGGGAGTTCGAGACCAGCTTTGGCTATAAAATTTAGCTCAAGGCCAGCCTGAACTGCATAATGAGACCCTGTCTCAAAAGGACCAAAAAAAAAAAAAAAAAAGTATGTCAAAATGAAGGAAGGAAAGGTTGATTTAGCTAACAGTTACTGGAGATTTCAGTCCATAATCACCTGGCTCCAAGGCAGATTGTCACATGGCAGAGAACAGCAATTCATGATGGTGGAACAATTGCCACAGACCAACAACCGCAACAGAGAGTCTGTTTCTCTGGCTTGCTTACATTACATTCAGGCTCTCTGCCTCAGACTATTTGCCTCAGGCCATACCCATAATCGCAGCAGTACTCAGACCCATAATCAACTCCTAAGGCACTCATGGTGGCAGCTCCCATGGCTTCTCTTTTAGGCTGCCTTCGCTCCACTCCCTCCTTGCAGTTTCCCTTAGATGATCCATATTTCTGGCCTTTCCAAACATCTGGGTTTTCCACTGAATTGGCTTCTCACTCTCTGCTTCACACACTGCCCTCCCAGAAGCACACTTCCTGGCCTCCCCTGAAATCAAGGTGGAAGCCTTCATAAACTAAAAACTCCTACATTTTGAAGGCACCTAAAAACCAATGCCACATGGATGATGCCAAGGTCTGCTGCCAGCTGGAGCAGTAGCCAGTCTTCCTTCCCTCTTGGCTATAGGGGTTGAATGCCTGGATTGTTAAGCACTCTGATATTGAGGAACACATTCTTCATGCTTATGCCCATTTGGAACATGTTATAGCCACTGCCACCATTCTGGAACTTGGGATTCTGCAGCTTTCTTCCCAATACAAAGCCTCTCTCTCTTGTAATTCTGAGGCTGTAAAGACTGGAGAGCTGCCACCTCTTGTGATGCTCTTAAGTCATCTTTTCATTTCTCTGGTTCCTTCCCAGCAATGGAGTTCCTATCAGCTTTATCTTTGCAGTCCACAGCTTCCCTAGTGCTTCCTTTCTGGCCAAACTCACAACACTTGAAGCCATTCTGCTTGACTCTTTGCTCTTTATTTTCACCATAAATCTGTGTGAAAGCCCCCAATAACAACCATGCCACCATCCGAATAGTTCACTGCTTTGAAATATCTTTTGAAAGCTTAATCAGTCCACCACGCTTAATCTCACTCTTAGATAGTCTATGGACACAAGCAAAATTCAGACTTTCAGCCAAGCCATAGCACAAATCATCTGGAGTCTAACAACCAATGCAGTCCTTCTTCCCAACAGAAAGTTCCCAGCCTGGACTTTATAGGCAGGCCTTCTGTCAATCTTTTGGTCTGAGCTCTGACCAGAATCTCCTGTATGGAACAGCCAAAGCTTTTTCAGCTCTTTGCAAGTAAGTAACTGACCTCTCCAAACCATTCCTATCTCTTCCCATAAGCCATTCCCAAAAATTTGTAATCCACATGGTCAGGTTAGTCACAGCAATGACTCTACTTCTCTGGTACCAAATTCTGTCTCAGTTACTCTTCTCTTGTTGCTGGAACAAATATCCAACACCACAATGAAGGAAGGAAAGGTTGCTTTAGCTCACAGTTGGTGGAGGTTTCAGCCCATACTTGGCCAGCTCCAAGGCAGGGAGGTACATGGCAGAGAGCAGCAGTTCATTATGGCAGAACAGCAGCAACAGCAACAGGCCAACCACAGCAGCAACAGACAGAGAATCTGTCTCTCTGTCTCTCTTATGCTATATTCAGGCTCTCTGCCTCAGGCTATTTGTCTCAGGCAACACCCATAATCCCAGCAGTATCAGACCTATAATCCAATCCTTGGATCACCCATAATTCCAGTGGATCATGAGTCAGTCTCAAACTCTAGAAGTCTCCTCCCTGTGATTGCATGAAGCTTTGGGGGGACAACTAGACACAAATTATAAACATCTGAAACCTAAAATTTGTCCTCATCCTATAGCATACACTCATCCAAACCCTTTCACTGTTGCTAACTCTAATCCTCACCCTAACAAACAAGCACAAACATAAGCCATAACCCTAACCTTCTCCTTAACTATACCAAATGGATTGCTCCAGATTATGAATCACATTTTCCCACCTTACTAAATTTCTGGTAAATGACATGCTTTGACTCTCTGGGCCCTGATTTTTGTTTTTCCAGACTGGATTGAAATTCCCAGTGTCTTTCTTGCAGCTTTCAGACTCTGAAACCTATACTGATCCTCCAACTCCTAACTAACCCCACAACTCCTAATGCATAATCCAACAGTCAGCCAAGTGTTTGGGAAGAATCTATAGATATATTAAAAGGCCTGATACTCTAGAGCTGCTTTTCTCCCAGGATTTCTCTTCTACTTTTCTGGATTCTGCTACTGTGAACTCTCTCTCTCCTCATCCTGTGCTATTCCTCCTCTTCCTCCTCCACAGTCTTTATTACCTTTTAATTACTTTCTGTTCCCATAAAATAGCTCTTTTATAGCTGTATTTTTGTCTATAATTTATCGTTGTTGTCTGTGCAATGTTTACATCAAATAAGCTATCTCATCATTACTAGAAACTGGATCTCTGGAACCAAGTTTACTGAACCTAAGGAACTTTCCTTGAGCTACCAGTTTAAGCATGTGACAACCACACAGCAGGAGCAAGTGTCAGAGGAGATTAAACGCTTTTCATACAATGTACCTGACCTTGACCTGCTGCAGACCCGCAGCTGCATTGCTCCTATTGCATACATCTAAACTTACGTCTCAGTGAATCAGATAACACCTTTTCCATGATGGGCAGTTCACACCTAGAGCCTATGTCAAGCATGGCTCAGTATCAAGTTAAAGTGTTTGTCTCTAAGAATAACTGTCAGCAAATGTGGCTGACCTTGTCCCAATCCCTGGGTGGACCCATTCTGTGATTCTTTCTCAAGGCCTACCAGAGACTCCACAAGGCACGTTTATCTGCTGCCAACACTCTGACTCCTGTTGACATTTACTAAGACCTTCTAAAGTAATCAGGCTAAGTCATTCCTTTCCCAGAGACGAATGAATGAAAATAAAGGAAGTTCAAAAATATTCATTAGTGAAACTCCCTATACGGGATTAAAAATTTTAGATGATTTAAGGAATTATCTCTCCCAACATGACCAAGAAGCCTGATATGGTACTGGCACTCAGTTTGTGTTTAAAAAATGCACAAGTGAATAAATAAATCACTTCCTTTATTAAGACAGATGTGGCATTGGTCTGATATAAGCATCATATTCAATCACAATACATTTAGGCATTATAAAATCCTACCCAATAAACATAGCAGGAAGCATAGCATTCACTTGATACGCTGCACTTGGGAAATGTCACAGGTGCATTTAACATTCATTTATTTATTTACGGAGTCTGTTTTGTGTGGAGAACTGTGCTAAAGCCTAATGATATAAATATTAATGATACTATTCTTAATCACAAAAAATCAACTATCTAGTAAGCAAAATGTCATGAGCCCATTTAGCCAAATATGGAAACCAAAGGACTGGGCTGAACTCTACCCTGCTTCTTTCTCTGTAGATCATAACTCAGTGGAACTCTTCCTCAAGTATAGTGATTCATTGATCTTGACCCAAGCCCACCAACACAGTTTGAAATTCAGAAGAAAGCAATAGGTAAGGAACACTGCACTGTCAGATAAAAGTATCTTCTTGGGTCACTCTTAGAGTAATAAACAATGTGTGTGCCAAACAACAAGAATGATAGGTGTGGTCTGGGGAGATAGGTTGGCAGCATAAACAATTGCCTGGCGAGTGCAAGGAGCAGGGTTCGCTACAGGGTACCACATGCTTTGCAGCTCTGGTTCCCCAGACATGGGAGTATATGTCTGTAATCCCAGCACTGGGGAGACTAAGACAAGAGGATTGGTTCAAGCGCAAACTGCATAGCAAGATCCTGTACCAAACAAAGGAACGAAAAAAGAATCACAACTGAAAAGAGCATGGAATATACGATTTACCCACATTTTTTACAGATTCAGAAACCCTTCAAGTTTTAGGTCCCTGATGTTATGAATAAATCTGCAAAAGAACAATAAGAAAAGTTGAATCGGGCTGGGGAGATAGCTCAGTAGAATAAGCACTTCCCTGGCAAGCACTAGGTCCTGAGTTCAATCCCCAGTACGGGGGGGGGGGGGGGGGGGGGGGGGGGAGTTGAATAGACAATGTCCAGGTGCAAGTTGAATTGGGAGGCCTGTCAGCATGTCAGGCTCTGCATATTTTATCTCTCTTCTTCATACTGAGCAAAAAAACAGGACAAGAAGGAAAAGGGAGTAATGGGAAGGAGACACAGAGCAAGTCTGGTCATGATTTAATTGAAATGGCAGATTTTAGCACCTTGTATTTCTCCTTAGCAGATGTGTTTTTCCTCATACTGCAAGCTCAGCAGTTGCTCTTGGGAGACACAGTGACATCTCCAGACAAGGTCTGTGTCCCCGGTCTGGCCTCCTCTGAGTCTTGTGAGTCTCCTCTAATGTCCTTCTTCATAAATCCGTTGGTCCCCATCACTCGCGTTATTCATTTCAAAACAACCTTCCATTTCATACCTACAATGCATTGTTCATTTATACTAAACAAGAAATCAGAAAACAGAAATGGCTTGGAATTTGGGCCCTGATTAAAACTTACTCGATGCTAATTATACACAATCTTGGAAAAAAAGAAAGAAGGAAAAGCAACAAAAGAGTTTCACAACAGGAAATATGGTTACATTTTCTATGTAAATCATTTCAAGTTTTCGTCTATATATTTTTGTTTTCTTTTGATTTTTAAGTTTTTGCATATCAAAATATATTTTATGCCATTTTTACCTATTATTCCCAATAGGTATTTTTTTCCAAATTACTTATGAAATGCTATACTGTTGAGGCTTACATGGGCTTATAATACCTAAATGTTCTGTAGTCATTTATGAGCTATCACTTCCATTTTGTAGATATTGTAAAGCTGTGATCTTGCTTTGATTCATAAACTGTGCCTCTGTGTGTCTTCACCAGGTGTTATTACCAGGCTCCTTATAAGTCTAGTAGCATGGCTACTACTTATCTATGGACTCCGCATCAGGAGCCCTGAAGACTCTGTTACCTGATACTCTGCACAAAGCCTTTAGCAAGCTTACAGTAAGTATGTAAGCAGGCAAGAAACACCCATGGAAAGAACAAGTCAACTACGCCCACATGCCAATACAGCACTGTACAGAACTTAGGGTGCAACACGAAGAGCAGGGCTCACACTAAGGACTTACAATGAAGCATGCCAGCAGGAACCAGGGAACTGAAGGACACTGCAGTGTTGATGGCCATCTTTATAGCTCTGAGTGAGCTGGTTATGCAGGAAAACGCGTAGAGCCATATCATCTCCATGACAGCTATGAAGATCTATGTATACTGGCAGCAATGGGAAGGCAAGCTCCGCATTGCTCTCACCTGCAGCACTGGAAGTTGTAGCGCCCACTGGCCAAGAATCTACAGCGGCAACTGCGACCTGTTCTGTCGGAATGTAACATTTATTGTGGAATTCCTATCATTTTATTTAGTGAAATTGTGTATTGATTCTAATGTATTTTTCAGTTTTTATTCTTTTAAAAAAAATGTAATAATGCTATTTTTTAAATTTCCTGGTCCTGCCATAACACAGTGCTTTAAGCCCCAGAATTCATCTCGTGGCCCTAGAGACCGGTCAGAAGAGACGGCTCCTTCCTAGGGCAGTGGGAAAAGTGCTCTTCCCTGCCTCCCTCCTAGGTTCTGATAGTCCCAGGCATCACTGGGTTTGTAGAAGGTGTCTTCTTCACATCGTATTCTCTTCCTGTAGGTCTATCTCCCCACTTGCCCTTTTGATGAAGATACCTGAGCTATTGGATTAAATACCACCCTAGACACATCATCTAAATTTGACTGCTTTTTCAAAAATCTTACCTCTGAATAAGGCTAGATTCTGAGGTGCAGGGAGTCAGGTCTTCAGCATGGCTTTTTGAAGGGACAAGATTCAGCCACAACAGCCAACTTCACTGCATTTTTCTAAAGGTTACATATGTCAAGGTGTGTCACTAGCTCGGTGCATTGTAGGTGCTAAAAAAAAAAAAAAAAAAAAAAAAAAAAAACTATGCCATCTTTTCCTTCTTGTACCTTTTATCTTCAATTTTTCAGATAAAACTTTTTCTCTCACCGCCTATATGCTTGTCCCCATCATAGATTCGTAGCGCCTCACTTTCTCCAGCCCAGCCTTCACAAGAACATCAAGGTCCAACAAAGCACTGGGTACTTTTTATATGCTGAATAAATTCTGCATAGAGATAGAATTACACTATATATATATATATATATATATATATATATATATATATATATCTGCTTATTTTTTTAAGAATATGTTTATCAATGGAATAAATAAAATACAGTAGTGTAATGATTATTAATTCATTTTTTATTTTTTAAAGAATACAAAATAGTTAAAGGAAAAAAGCACTGATACAAATTTCACTAAACAAAATATTAGGAATTCAACCACGGTTGCTATCTTGCGTGACGTTGTCTTCAAATTAGTTGTTTAGGTTACCAGATAGCAAACTAATTCATTTTCAAAACATTCTATTGGAGTCTGTGGATTTGGAGACAGAAAAAAATGGTGTTTAAGTACATCATCTCTTTTTTCTTTTCACATACAGGTCTGATTTATTTCAGTTAAGAGTACATAGCATCTTAAAAGGTAAACATATCCTTTGTTTTGTACCGATCTGAGCACTAAATAGTCACTCAATAAGGAGGGCTAATGGTCATTATTCCTGGTACGAAGTACTCGTCCTGCTCTCTCCAACTCTGTCAATGTTTTTACTTCTCTTCACACCATGGTACACACCAACAGCTCATCACACTGAGGGGCTAAGGCATGAGGATTGCAAGTCTGAGCTTAGTTTGGGAAACTTAGAAAATTATTG
Source organism: Myocastor coypus (assembly GCA_004027025.1). Lineage (NCBI taxonomy): Eukaryota > Metazoa > Chordata > Mammalia > Rodentia > Myocastoridae > Myocastor > Myocastor coypus. The sequence goes on along the minus strand of PVJA010043982.1, from coordinate 5,806 downwards.
AGCCCCCTATCTCAAAATAAAATATAGAAAATAATAAAAGGATAGAGACAAAAAGATGAAACTCAGTGTTAAGGTCACAGGCTTAATCCCTGTTGCTTCAAAAGAGTCACGCACTGCAGTGTGACAAGACTAAGACTGAGATATTAAAGGGCTGCTTAGAAACTCTGAGGAAAGAGGAGGCAGAATCTCTTTAAGTCTGGGAACATTTCCAGACTTAAGGACTTCATCAACCCAATATGAGGATGAAGGAAGCCTCAAGGCAGTCATTAATAGCATGTAAAGGGTATACAGACAAAGGCAAAGGCTTTGTGTTTAAGAATTCCTAGGTCCCCTCTGCTGAAGCACGAGGTCCCTGGCCAGTATGTACAGACAATCTCATTGGAGAGTAAAGCAGTACTATCCATCACAGAGGGCCACCTTGGCCTGTATGAGAAGCTGACTTTGTCCTCAAGATGAGGAAGACCTTACCCATTCAGTGTAGCACTCAGTGACACAGCAAATGTCCCTATTATATAAAGTTTTAATTCAGGGATGATAAAATATGAAAAATCGGAGCCCCTGCCTGGCACAGGTTTAAAACTCATATTTATGGTCTAACGTTTCAGTTACTTGAAGCAAATTGTTCCTAAATCTCTAGGCTATAGGTTGTTGCTTTGTGAAATGCCAGCATTAGATAAGATTGTTACGTTTCCTTCCTGGGAAAGTCTTACAAATTCTGAAAAATAAATGCAAAATATGCTTGACACTAGAGTCAGTAATTATATCTCTCACCATGTCATTTAACTCTTTCAAACTTCACTTAGCTCATCTGTAAAGCAGAGCTATCAGTTTCTACCTTGAGGGAATGTCATAAGTATTCAATATGAAAATAATGTAAATTGCCTAGAGTAAAGCTCAACATATATAAATGCTCAATGAATAACTGATAGAATGCACATATATTCAGAGGTATGTGTGCAATTTGTGCACATGCATATGCATATATGTTTACTGTATACATATAGAGCTTTCATCTATATTTATCATCATATGAAGTGCATTCATATACATAAATAACGGTTTGAGTGAAGCTATTAATGTGTAAGTTTTCTGATAGGCATCAAGAGGCCAAAATCATCTTCAGAGAGTATAGTTTGTTTCCTTAAAGGATACCATGGCATGTCTGGCAATATATTAAAAAAGGCTTATAATCATACATAAATGTCTGATTAGTCAACAAACATATGCAAATATCCAAATTGGGAATTGGATTTGCTAGATATATGCTTAAATTGATATTCCAATATAATTTAATGTAAATGCTAATCTAATAAATATTAATCCAAGCCAAACATTAACTAATTTATACTATTTGACTTGCTAGCAGGAAGAAGTGACTTGCAGTTGCTTAGTACACATGAAATATTTATATATCAAGCACAACGTGAAGAAATTAAAGCACTTGGTGCTCTTAGACTATCCCTTCAACTAAAAGCATGTTTAAAGTCTTGTGTGTGTGAAAAGGCTTAGAAAGAGTGGGGCAATCTCTCTGGCATCCCTTAGCCCCCTGGCCTCTGATTTCCCTTCTGCCAGTATGAGAACTAAATTCAAATCATATCAGGTTGATCCCTGAGACTTGCTCCAGACAGCAGGCTGTCTTATTACAGAATATCAGAAAAGCCAGTACTGTCTTACAACCTTTTAACATATCAAGAAGAAAACAAAAAGGACTCTTGTATTGCCTGCCACTAAAGTTATGTTACAGTATAACTTCAGGCATAGCTAATTACAACGATGGTTTCTTTTTTTAATTATAAAGACGGTACAAAATAGTATTACAACAGGTACATTACAAATGACACAGAATTTCACTTAAAGTAACATGAATAACAAAAACTCATGAGAAAACATTTAGCCTATAATTCCAGCACTCGGGAGGCTGAGGCAGGAGGATTGGTGTGAGTTTGAGACCAGCCTGGGCTACAAAAGTGAGCTCAAGGCCAGCCTGAACTGCACAGTGACACCCTGTCTCAAAAAGACAAAAAAAAAAAAAAAATTAAAGTTTTTTCCAAGGTATTATATCCAAAATATGAAAAACACAGTATTTGAGTCAACCTGGTATCTTGCACCAGTGACGTTTAAGCTCATGGGAATGCATGCGTGGAGATGTGGTGCTATCACGAAATCTTAAGCCATCAGTGTAAAAGTGATGCTATCTAAAAGTCAACAAAAAGTGCAAATACTCAAGGAACATGATCAGATATTCAAAGCTAAAGTCCCCTGATGGCCCCGGTATCTCCGAAGCAGTCCCTGGCAAGTGCCGCAATCTGATACAAGATGCCATGAGAAGACACTTCCTTCAGCTGGAATTGTCTTCAGTGTGTAAAAGGAAAGAGCAACGAATGGGAAATTTTCAAAAACAGACCCAAAACCTCTCAAGTAGGTATCTTGACAAAGTTTTGCTTCATGACGTGCTGAAAGCCTCAAAACCAACAGAAGTTTTTGCTTAATATTTGTTACCGCCACGGGTGCTTGCCACACTGACTTAGTCATCTTTTGTCAGATACACAAAAGACTGAATTCCCTGACTTCTTTGTGTTTGGCAAAGGTGATGCATTGGTTTCCCAGAGCTGTTACAACAACATGCTACAGAGTGGAGCCTTACGGCAATTGCTATGTTTGCTTTCTCAGTTCTACAGGCAGTAAAATTTTAGGTATCTGCAGACCTGGCCCTTCCTAAAACACTTAGAGGGGAATCCTTGCTTTTTCCTAGTTGCTGGCACTTTGAATGGCTTTGGAATATCTGAGTGACGCTAGAATGCCAAGAATCCTGGGCTTGCAGGCACAGTCCCACAACGTGTGTCCAGCTCAGACTCTCATCACACATGCCTCTCCCCTCCGCTTATACCTGTGGCCTCCTCCTTCTTATGAGAATCCCATTTATCCTCAAATAGGGCCCACTTTAATGAACTATCACCTCACCATAACTTGATTACATCGGCTGAGACCAGCTTTATAAATCCAGTCACTCTCATAGGCACTGGGATTAGATCAGCACCTCATTGTTTTGGAGGATGCAAATCAAGTGACAGTATGAGTAGTTCTGGCCAATAAAGAAGAGCAGAAACAACACGCCAGCATATAATGTTTAATTACTGCTCAGGTCCTATTAGTCTTTCAGCATGCTTCCTTAAAATATTCCAGGTGGTGGCTGTCTTGCTACCCTAAGTTCCATAGTGGAAACTGCATAGAGCTGGTTCCTAGGGAATGTGTAGGATGGGGAAATAATGAAATTTTACTTTCTTAAGCCATTACAATTTGGAACTTTTTACACCATAGTTCAGACTACCTTGATCGATACTCTTCTTGGGTAGAAGCCTGGGGATCATGAAGAAATAGAATGAGGGCAAAGTTGACCAAAGAAACTCAGAGATCTTATAGGTTAATTAAGAGGAATTAAAATTTGAATAGGACAAATGTAGGAAGTGCCTGGAGAAATTTCAAGATAAACATCTGAACAGAACAAATAGAAGAATCGCATCAAGATGAGGTTTAGTTTCTCTTTTGTTTATAACAGAAAAAACATCATGTTACTGACTTAATGCATAAATACAGGCTCACTTAATCTTATCACAGCTCCCATGAAGCAAGTGCTTCTTACAGGTAGAATCCTTCCTTCCATCTAGCTCCTGAGAGACAGTGGCTACATTCTAGGAATTTATCAAGAGTAGACACGTTGGGGCCTGGCAGGATGGCTCAGTGGTCTAAAGCGCCTGCTTGGGAAAGCTTGGGCGGCTTCAGGGACCGCGGTTCGATCCCCGGCACCACATGCTGCGCCAGCCCTGCCCTCGGGGCGGGCTGAGCCGGCCATAAAAATGAGTGAATAAACAAAGGTTCTGAAACAAGAAAAATAAATAAATAAATATTTAAAAAAAAAAAAAAAAAAGAGTAGACACGAGGCCAGGAAATTTCTGCAGCAAAAAGTCTATGAAAAGGTGAAGAATAGAGTACCACCGCCACCGCCCCCACCCACACCCCCTCCGTCACTGCCACCCCCACAGTACCTCTGCCGCTGCATTCGTGGGGGCCTTCACCAACTTTGTATAATCTAGGACCGCTGAGTCTGGAAAAAAAAAGTCTAGAGTTTATTTCGCGGGCCTGGGGTGCAGGCATAGCAGATAGCGGCAGCGGCGGGGGCACGGGTGCGGTGGGCGGTGGAGCAGCAGGCCAGGCCTCGACGGGAACAGCGGCAGGCGGGACCTGGGCAAGCAGGGGCGGTGGCCCTATTAACCCGGCCAACCTTCCTCCCAGCGACCCCCAGCTCATCACTCTCATCGTGGAGCAGCTCAAGAGCCGAGGTCTGCTTGAGAGCTTCCGCCGGTACTGCCTGGCAGACGTGGAAGCCAAGCCAGCTTACCAAAACCTGAGGCAGAAAGTGCCTAATTTTGTGTCAACACCTCTGGATAAGCAAGAATGGATTCCTACAGTGAGCGAGAACCAATTGCCAAATGGTCTGAGGCAGAGTGTGGTTCAGTCAGGGGTGTTGGAAGTGGGAGTGGAGGGAATTATATCTCAGGTGGTGGATCCAAAACTCAACCACATCTTCAGGCCACAGAGATAACCAGCAATTCATGAATTCCTGGCATCCAAGAAAAAGGAAGCTGTGTGAGCGCCCCCTCCAGAGCCCGAAAGCCAGGAACCCCCAGCTCTGTCCCAAGATACTTCCTAAGAATAGGCCTGATGCCTTTGGAAAGCTCCAGTTAATTAATGGAAGAGATGGATTCCTGTTACTTAAGAGTACCACTTCAGTCGCCAGGGTCACCACTGATTGGCTTCAAGATCTCTGCTTTGACCATGGTGCAGTGTCCAGAGTGACCAGGAAGCAAGGTCTGGCAGGGAGATGGTTGTTCATAGGCCCTTGTGCTGTGCCACGCCTTGACCAACTTGTTCAGGGGTGTGACTTGCAGTAGACACTACAGAATTATAAACACTACGGCAACCTACCGTGGTCAAACAAGCTTTTATACCCGAACATGAAGACTGTGCCTGAGTTTTAGAGTTTGCACCCTGCTATCCACAGAAGCTGTGATAAAAGAATATAAGTCTCAAAGATAACTTCAGAGAATAAGGAGAGTACACTCAACGGGGAGTAGGGTTTGCAGGGCTTACTTGTTACTCTCTCTCTCAGAGTCACAAACTAGCAGATAACATGGATAGCCTTAACATTGTTGTGACCTTCTTGGGCACGAATCTTCTAGTCGGCTTCATTCCCTTTGTCAAAGGTGACAAAACATGCAGCTGTTGAGTGACAAGGAAGCCAGACATTAGGTATAACCACCTTCTGCCTCGGGCAAGTCTTAGAAGTTTCCTGTTCTCACAGTTGCATTTTTTAGGAAAGTGAATGATCAATAAATGTAATAAAATCAAGAGAAAAAAGATGAAGAATAGAACAGAACCATAGTACTATAAATAAGACAAGGTTAATCCTAACAAAGATAGCACTGTGACTTCTAGGGTGTCATGTATGGAAAGGTTTAAAGCATACATAAGACTATCACACATGGTCTCAAAAGAATTCAAGAGCTGAGGAGGTAATTCAGCAGCAAAAAGCACCTGCTTAGCAAGCACAAGTTCCTGAGTTCGATCCCCAGTACTGTATGCCATGCCAGCCTGGAATCCTGAGCACTCCATGACAGGAGTGTAGTGGTGCACGCCTGAAATCCCAGTACTTGGGAGGCCAAAAACAGGAGAATCACTATGAGTCCAATCTGTGTAGTGAGACTTTGCAGGCCCTGTACTAAATAAAGAAGAGGAGGAAGAAGAGGAG
>PVJA010043981.1:0-16423 GCA_004027025.1 Myocastor coypus | reverse complement strand
GGTGCCTTCTTACCTCAAACATATCTCAGCAGATTTTCACTGTAGTGAGTAATTGTGTCTGGTCTTTTACTCTTCAGTGTTTTCTTGCTGAAAAGTATTGCTGAGGTATTGTGCAGGTATATACCCAAATATTTATAAAATATTTATATTGGCTTGAAGATCTTGTAAATCTCCACTGGGAAAAGATGTATCCAAATAAATGGAAGTCACTTAAACAAATGTAAGTCCATTTCAGTTAAATAAATTGTTTAAAGCACAAAAAAAAAGAAAGAAAAGAAAACCAAGGGATACCCTGAGAAAAGAGCACCTTTTAAATGCCCTAGAAAAAGGATATCAAAGATGAAATGGAGCCGGGCGTGGTGGCGCACGCCTGTAATCCCAGCACTCGGGAGGCTGAGGCATGAGGATCGGTGTGAGTTCAAGACCAGCCTCGGCTACAAAAGTGAGCTCGAGGCCAGCCTGAACTGCATACTGAGACCCTGTCTCAAAAAGACAAAAAAAAAAAAGATGAAATGGGCCTCAGGTCCAAAGCCCACTGGTTTCATGACTCCGCGGCTGCCTTGCGTGTCCCTAGGTCATGTGATGTCTTTGAAAAGTATTGGTCCTGACTGCATGCATTCTCACAGTCACGCTGTACACTTGCCTTCCCTGTGCCTGTCCAGAACCACTAGTTGTGAAAGTAAGATGGCCTTTAGCGATGGCTACTGAGTTTATGTATCTGTTTAACATTTGAAGTATCACACATGAGCCCGGCACTTTGGTATGTGTCCACAGTCTCAGCTGTCTTGGAGGCTAGGGCAGGAAGAATGCAGGTTCGAGGCCTGGACAACCTGTGAGGCCTTGGCTCCAGTAAATGGAGTGAATAGCTCCGTGGAGTAAAGGTTCTAACTCTGGCACCACAGGCACCGTCTGTGTTGACCCTGCCAGCTCCCCACTGCTCCGTGGTGACATGAAATTCTGTTTATGTGTGCTTTCCTGCAAGACGCTTTGGAGGGTCACATGAGTCCTTAGTGTATGTATTGCACAAGTGGTCCCAGTTAGTACCTATGTAAAGTGGCATTTATTTTTGCAGGCAGTCCTCATTTGTGTCGTAACTTGAGAAATGAGAGACATTGATTAATAAAGCAGTGATATTGAATTGAAAAAATCCCGAGAAGGACTGGAATTTGAAAGCTGTGCATGAGAAAGAAAGAGAGAAAACAACGGTGTAGAGTGTGTAGATAGTATAGACTCAAGAGAGCCCAGCCGGGGAGAACGTGATGTCAGAGCCGGCTGTTTCTTACTCTAGCAGTTCCTTCCATATTCCCCGTGATTTCCCCAGTGACTGCTCTGAGTCCTGTGCTGTTTGCGGACTCCTTTGGTTTTGGGGAGTGAGATTCAGTGAGGAGCACTTGAAGGCAACCGAGCACCCTGTTCCCACTCTTCTTGGGCAGCAGGGCCATGGACACCTCTTCCATTTCTTCGTCCCTTTCAGTGTGAAGCTCATTCTCCTACCTGGAGAGGACGACGCGAAGACAGGCATAGAGTTTCCTGGTTTTATCTGTTGGGGTTACTTTCTCTTCCTTCACAGAGAGTAGGTTTGTTCTCGCCTTGTTTTTTCTTCCTCTAGGCACAGGTTTTAAAAGCATCTGTCTCCTTGCTGTTGGCAATCCTGCCATCACTCTGGACTCCAGGCGGCAGGCCAATATTCACACAGGCATGTCTTCTTGACCCGATTACCTATTTGCTCTCTTTCACTACTTCCTGTTTTAAAAGTACTTTTTTCAGAATCATAGGTCGATAGACTCTGTCAATATTGGTAGAACATTAGCATTTTAAGATCAAGTGAAAGTGGTCAAAGAGGATGACTCTTCAAGTACAGCCCTGAGGTTTGATACCTAAGGATTCAGAAAGTGGTACCTTTGCTAATGCTGGGGGGGGGGGGTAGAAATATGGTGTTGGTTTAGAGTAGGAATGATCTGTTTAAATTAAAGTATTAGAAGGACAACTGGAGATAATTGATGAGGGCATTGAAATGCAGAATTAAAGAAAATGGGAGGCCGGAAGTGGTGTGACACACCTGGAATCCTACTAGCCTTGAGGGCTGAGGATCAAGCCTAAAGCCTTGATGGCAAGTTCACGCCTAGCCTGGGCAATTTAGAGACTTAGTGAAACGTTGTCTCAACATTTTAAGAAGTGGGGAATGTAGCTTAGTGCAAAGACCCTGGGTCTACTAGGCTAAAAAGAAAAGAAGAAGTAAGGAACCCCAGCTAAATAGAGCAGCCATTCAGCTTAAGTACTTACCACAAACAGATAAGATACTGTTCAAACAGGCAGTCACTTTCAGGAGAAAGCTACAGAATGAAAGAGAATGAACCTGTCTAAAAAGAAAAAAAAAAAAAAGAACAGAGTGGAGGACACCCCCGGGTAAACACCAACAAACCTAAGTAACCCTGAAAGCATTCTGTTATTATTTAATATTGTGTCATCCTGTGCCAGCTGTCCATCCAGTTCAGTTAGACAGAGTGCTGCTGAGCACATCCGTATACACAGCATAGCAGCCTGCAGCAGCGTGGAGCCGGAAGCACCTTTCTTCTTTTCTGTACTTGAGCTCCTGTGTGGTCCTGTCATACAGAGGGTTAGATCTCAAACTAAACCGAATCATTCAAAGCCGAACCTCAGATGCTTTCCTGAGATTTTCTCTATCTCAGAAGGGACAGAGATACAGACAGTGGGATCCGTAGTCCAGGAAGCCGACTCCAGCGTGTGGGAGGCCAGAGGAAGTCTTAATCCTATGTAGGGTCGGCGTCACTACCTGAGCCAGTGGCACTTCATTCATAAAATGAAGAAGCTGGATTTGATCGAAAGGGCTTTGAGTGCTAAAATAAATTTTTCCCATTAATAAAACCCTTGCTTTTGTGTTTTTTCAAAGGGTAGTACACTATTTGGGGGAGTTGAGGAATTTAAAAGCCAACATCTTCCTTGTTTTATTGAAAAGTGTCTTGTCACTGTGGGCCCTGTAGGAATGGGGCGTAGAGAATACATTTTAACGTAAATTGAAATAATCGCATTTTGAATAAAAGCTACCTCATTTCAGACTAAACTCAGTATATAACTGTCTGATTTAGAAAATCGGTTAATTAGAGAATTTTCTGGATTTTATAAACTGAACAGTCGCATTTTAAGAAACTTAGATTTCAGTAAGATGCTAGGTATCCTCCTTTAGCCAGAAAAGTCTATATTTGCCACCTCATAGATACCAACTCCATTCCTGAAGAAGAGGAAGTTTTCGTTCCATTGAGAATAGGGAAGCTTGAAAAACTAAGCCAACGGACGTTGAGTGGGAAAAGGCTTGAGATCACCAGCTGGGAGCCTTACATGGCTCTGCAGCAGTCCTTGTAAATGGCAGAGGCTGAATGACAGAAGAATGATGGGAACTGAGGTGATGTTCTTACGCCCTTCCATTGAAGGTTAGACAGATAGTAGTAGAATACAAATATCTGGGTTTTGCTGGATGAAGTCACTGAATATCTAGGAGAAATGAATCAGGGTTGCTCTTGGTTTTGGTGTTATGTTAGCAAGTGTTACAGTGGCCACCTGCTTCTCCGTGAGCGCTTGGATCTAGAGACGCAGGGACAGTCAGATTTGTGTTTGGAAGGTTACGTAGGGATGCAGGCCTTCGTGCTTTCCCACAGGAAAACCAGGCTTCAAAGAAAGACGCCACCGGTCTTGGACAGGGCAGTTTTACAATTTTTGTAAACATGTTAGAAGGAATCCTAACATGGCACATGCTTTTCCTCCCTTCCCCATGTAGAGAGGACTAACCAGTCTCCTTATCCCACTAACTCCTGCAGTCCTAAACCCTTTGCCTCTTACACTGTTGCATGCAGCTTCTTCCCTTCCATTGCGCTGAGCATGCGTGGTGTGCAGGAGACAGAAGTATTTTCTACAGTGCTTTTGTTTTATGCTTTTGGATATGATAGTTGTACATATGGCTCTATTGATTTTTTAATATATGATCCATTTTCCAATTAAAAAATAACATTATATTAAGAGAGTCTTCTTTTTACCAAATAGGTCAAAGTCCCAAAATTTTAAGACCCAAACCCCATGGTTTAGAGCGAACTGATTCACAAACCGTAGGTGACTTTCCTACGAGAAGAAAGGGTATGTACTTTAGCCCCGCATGCTCTATGGGACCCTGGGAATTTGTTTACTGTGAATGTTTTTTCTTAAAGAAAAAAAAAAAAAAGAGCCTTAATACTGCTACAACTGTTGTAAATAAAGCTCCCCAGCATGTTAATTCTAAAGTCAGTGCTTCCAGTAATACATGATGATCTAGTTACTGTGTCATTAACAGCAGCATGTTAAATATTTGATAATGTGATGCTCAGTCTTGTCCTTTTGCTTTATTCCTTTAACTTTTTAGACAGTAGCACGTTGTTTTCTATAGGTTTAATAATTGCCTGTGAGTTTGAGTTCCAGTTTTTTCTTGTCTTTATATGCATAACGTATTCTGTATTCTGTCCTGAGCCATTGTGAGGAGTTATCTCTGTGTATTAATTGTGTCATTACTCAGAAACTGACAGCTAAACTGCTGATAGCTTTTGCATGTCAAAAAAGCGCAACAAGCCAGGCACCCAGCTGTAATCTCACACCTTGAGAGGCTGGGGCAGGAAGATCATTGTGAGCTTGAGACCAGCCTGGGCTACAAAGTAAGCTCACGGCCAGCCTAAACTGTGCAGTGAGACCCTGTCTCAAAAAGACAAAAAAAAAAGACAACAATAAGAACAACTAAAGTGAAATATTAGCTAAGCATGTTGTTGCACACCTGCGCATTTTAAGGGGCTGAGGCAGGAGGATCACAAATTTGAGGCCAGCCTAGGCAATTCATTGACCAATACGTTAATCTAAAAATAAAAATATTTAAAAAGAGAATGGGGATATAGATTGTTTGGCTGGCTTGCATAAGACCCTAGGTTCAATTCTCAATACCTTCAAAAACAAAAGTGACACATCAGGAATTAAATAATACAGCATTCTCTACACATCTGTTTTTCAGTATATACAGAAGGAAAATTGCTTTAATTTGAATTTAACAAGTGAGTTGTTTTCACTCTGTTTGAGTCAGTAAGAATAACTTGGCTATGCGCCTGTGGAATCTGTATAGTCCTTTGAAATGACTGCCTATTTTGTCACATGATTGCATTATATAATGTGATCATAATGTGGATTAAAATTATAGCCCGGTGTGGTGGTGCATGTCTGTAATCCCAGCATTGGGAGGCTGAGGCAGGAGGATTGAACTGTGAGTTCGAGACCAGCCTGTGCTATAAAAGTGAGCTCAAGGCCAGCCTGAACTGCATCACAAGACCCTGTCTCAAAAAGACAAAAAAGAAAAAAAAAGTTACACATACATAAATAAAAACTAAAGAACCTGGACAAATGAAAGCCTTCCTTTAGTGTCAGGATAAAATATAACAAAGACATTTATCAAATATGTTTAAACAGCCTTCTAAAATATAAATAATTTAACAATCAGTACATTTCTGAAAAATAGTTTAGTCATGACAGCAAGATAAAGGCCAAGATCTTTGTAGCATACATTAAAATAATTGTCTACTGCAAAAGTGACATATGTAAAGACACTTTAAACGTTGAATACAAGAATTAATATTACTTAATTTAATTTGATAAAATTGAATTAAGTTAAAATTTGAGGTGATGATTTAATGATTGCCACTTCTTAGGGCATAGTGATATAATCTATCTTTGTGTTTCTAGATTGACTACAAAATTATTCTTAAAGATTTGATCATTATTCCTGGTCTTTCTAGCAAAATTTTATTTTGGTTCTAGTGAAGTTCTTTAAATCCTTCCTGGCAGTCCTTTTTCATGTGTGTTTGTATAACTGATGCTTGGGTATGGGAAAATAAGAATTTTTTAGGGAGCTGGAGAAATAACACAGTAGTTTAAGTGCTTGCCTGGCAAATGCAAAGACCTGAGTTCAGTCCCTGGTCTCACAAAAAAAAAAAAAAAAAAAAAAAAAAGTTTTTACAAGATGATTAATACTCATGTTAAAGGTAAATTTGTAAAAGAACAAGTTAATAAAATAATGGAAAAAAAATGAATCAAGCAAGTACAAAGGAATTAGGCCACATTAGTCTTCCTTGTTCCTTTTACTTTATATTCATAAAATATCCTATTTATATTCATAAAATACTAACTTAAATGAAGAAGTAACATATTCTGATGAAGCATTTAATTTAGCTTTTGCCACATAGGGTTTAGCTGTGTAACCCAGCCGGGGATGCCCTGTGACATCCTTGAGCTTTATTTCATACGTGAAACTAGCTTATCTTGGATAGAATCCATCAGCTATAAATTGAGATAGAAGATCTTGTTTATCAGAGTTCGTACACTAAGATCTCCTTTTTTTCTTCCTTTTCAGCCAAGCCAGCACCTTTAGAAATAAAACCTTTACCAGAATGGGAAGAATTACAGGCCCCCGTTAGATCTCCCATCACTCGGAGTTTTGCCCGAGAGTAAGTACTCCGCTTAAAATACGTACTTTGACTAACATGACTGTCTGGAATTGTTAGTAATCGAACAAGGTAACTTCAACAGTGATTCTCAAAGGATGGTCGGGGGAGCGTGCTTTTTGAGGCTCCATGATGTCACAAGTATTTTCACCAACTTACCAAGAAGTAAATTTACCAATGCCATTCTCTCCATACAGTGGTGTTTTCTAGATCTTAGGTGGTAATAATAATCATGTGACAGTTAATGGAATGTGTATTTTTGTACTCTTTAATTTAAAAAGTATTTGTAATTGCTTTTCTAGTATAATGTTAATGAAATAATATATATAAAGCCTCTTGAGGTTCCCAGTAATTTTTAAGTGGACTAAGGGCTTCATACCAAAGAATTTCTGACAGAATTTCTGATCTGGAAAACACAATAATTTTTTATAGGGCTTATTGAATTGAGAGTTATTTAAGTATATATAGGGAAGTGAGAATAATTTATCAAGCTAGAACATGGGGTTGAATATGTGGGGGGTTTTGTTTGTTTTTCGAACTGGGAATCAAACTCAGGACCGCACACTTGCCAGGCAGGTGCCTTGCCACTGAGCTAAATCCCCAGTCCCTTATCTTTGTTAAAAAAATCTACAAATTGGCAGTTTTTTTAAAATAGGACTTTTAAACTTGTTCTTCCTATGTATTTCTTCCTGCCCATCATTCCTGTAATTATTTTTCTATCACAGAGTATGGTTTGATGAGTGTGTGTGTGTGTGTGTGTGTGTGTGTTGTGTATTCGCATGCTCAGTAAATTTTGTTACAGCAAATGGATATAATGCATGCATCTTTCACACAGACGCACAATGACACTTCTTTGTATTTGGGGAATGAATCTGGGGATTGGGTCAGGGTCGTGCTTATGATGAGGATTTCTATGCTCAGCTCCTCTAGGTTTCCGATCTCACCCCGTCCGGACTCGGTGCACAGCACAACATCAAGCAGTGACTCCCATGACAGCGAAGAGAACTACGTCCCCATGAACCCAAACTTGTCCAGTGAAGATCCAGTACGTAAAGCTTGTGTCCATCTCTCCCTTCCTGAGCAGTCCTATGGAAACATCTTTCTTCCAGCCTTTATATTTTACCCCATAATTTTCTCCTTGTACTAAAGGGAAAACAACCAAAGGCAACTTTTCAAAATGCTCTTTGCATTTATAACAATGGTGTCACAAAGACTGAACCAGTCAGTAGCCAGTGTGTAACATCCTGTGTAACTGTAACGCAGTTGAAAATGTAATGAGCTTTTGTTTGTGAGACCAATCCTGAGAGAATTAACTTCTGAATAGGAAGAATGCCCTTGGGCTCACAGCTGTGCAGTCTGTGAGTGGCTGGCCCTGTTGTTCACGTCCTGTGACAGATGCATGTGGCAGGGCACAAGGGCTCACCTCAGGCCTAGGAAGCAGAAGAAAGTGAGGAAGGGGGCCACCACCAGTGTGCTTTACCCTTCATCTTAAAGATGCTAACACTTCCAAACAGTGCCACCCTGGGGACCCAGGCTTGGGGGGCAGTTGAGATCCCAACTGTAGCACTTTGCCCGTTCTCCTCATTGCACTTGGTTTTGACACTCTTGGAGGAGATGCATGGGAAGCACTTGATAGTGCACATCCTGGTCTACCTGCTCATCTTTGCTTGAGGAGAGGCGCCCTCCTGTGGGCACTGTCCGCGCTCCTCTCTGTCACACACCCACGGGTTTCTGAGGAGACCTGCTAGGAACGTCACTTGCTTCTGGTTGGCTATCTTGCCACAAGAGTGAGACCTCTGGTAGTAACAAATGTTTTGTTCCCAAGAATAGGACATTGGCAAAAAGTACTTCAAATGTGAAGAATAAAAAGGAGCTTAATCTTTAAGAATATTTTGCTTTTCCTTAAGCCAGCTTGGTGCTCCGTCAAGGGCTTGTGTAATGGTGTAGCTGATGAGGGTGTCGGTGAAGATTACATTTGCGTCTTGAATCAAAAGAAGCAGCTGTGACTTACCACAGGGCTACGTGTATTTCTTTCACATGGAAATGCCTAGCAGGTGGATCCAGCCCCATCACCCTAGCTGCAGGGCAAGGTAGGAAAGGGATCATTACGGCAGTGCTTCCCAAGCCTCTTTAATTTTGGAAGCAAGGTATTTATGAAGTACCTGGAATGTCTCGGAATCTAATGTGTGCATAAAACCAGAAATGTCCTAGAGAAGTTGAGACAGGATCACCCAAGTGAAGAAGACCAGGTCCTCTGAGGTGAGGTGTCAAGGCATCACTATCCTTCCCAGACCAGCGATCGTGAGGTGGGCCGTGCACTGTGGAACCTTCTGTCTTACCGCAGTTACTTTCTCGCTTCTGGGACAAAATACCCGATGGACCCAAGGTCAAGGAAGAGGCTTAGCTTGGCTCCCAGTCTGTAGGGGATCCAGTCCAGAGTCAGCCAGCCCCAAGGCAGGGGAGGGCGAGCTCAGGGAATGGGGCAGGAGGAACGCAGAGGCCCAGGAGGAGGGCAGGGCGACTGTGGGAGACTTCCAGGCAGCGTCCGCAGCCCGTCTCTTAGGCCCCACCTCCCAGCATCACACTGAGCTGTAAACTCCTCAGGGACCAACCCAACCCAGAGGTCACACCCACGCGAACTGCCTCCCCCGTGAGGAAGCTAGGAGCCCGTGAGGTTTGGGGGAACACCTGGATACAAGCCACAATGGGAGGCTCAAGCCACACAGCCATCAAGTGAACCCTCAGCGTGACCCCTGAAGTTTGATTGAAGGTAGCCGTCACCACAGACCACAGCAGTGCTGGAGGTGGCCCCTGCAGGGTACCTCTCCTCAAGCAATTTCATGCATTTTAAATGCATTGTAGAAAAATTTAGCCCTGCTGTTTTGTTATTTAAATTAAAGAATGCTTCTCTTCACTCTAGTGCTTTACTTGTTCTCTGAAAAACCATGTGTTTGGAGGGCCTGCCAGATATCTCAGCAGACTAAAGCACCTGCCTAGGCAGAGCACAGCAGCCAGGGTTCAATCCTGTCGTGGGGTTCAATCCCGTCGTGGGGTTCAATCCTGTCATGGGGTCTCGCCCCCAGGGTGCTCTGAGACTGGGTGTGGCAGCACACCTGTAATCCCAGTGCTTGGGAGGCTGAGAACAGGAGAATCACTGTCAGTCTGATCTACGTGGTGAGACCCTGTAGGCCCTGTAGACCTTGTACCAAATACATAAAAATAAAATACAAAAAAAAAAAAAAAATCTGTGAGGATGAGCCCAAGTGCAGACTGTCCTGTAGACACACAAATTTAATAACACTTTTTTTTAAAGAATTTTTAAAATTTTATGTATTTATTTGTTTTCTTGTTTCAGAACCTTCGTTTGCTTATTCACTCATTTTTATGGCCAGCTCAGCACGTCCTGAGGGCAGGACTGGCACAGCATGTGGTGCCGGGAATGGAACTGTGGTCCCTGAATCCGCCCAAGCTTTCCCAAGCAGGCGCTTTAGACCACTGAGCCATCCTGCCAGGCCCCTAATAACACTTAAAGAAAAGAAAAATGCATTCCAGAGGGAATTAAACCTAAACTTCAACTTTCTGTTCCAAGAAATTTTGTTTGTTTTTTGAGATGAACAGATCTTTATGAGATGAATGGCTGTATTCCTTTGCTAGCTTAGAATACTGGGTGGGAGCCCTGCAGGCCTCTCCAGGGAGGGCCCACAGCCCCCCGCAGGCCCTTTCCTCGGCCACTTCTGAGGACAGATTTGTCAACCATGCCCTGAGTTGACTTTGTAATGACAGTGAAGTCTAGAGCCCTTCAGGAAAACAAGTCGTTGTTTTCAGTTTCTTTGTAAACTAGGAAAGGAGATTGCTGTTTGTGTGACTTGAGCATCTGAACTTTCACACTGCTACTGTGCCGCTTTTACTTTTTTTTTTTTTTTTTTTTTTGGCAGTATCTTTTCATATTTTATCAGCAGTTGTTAGGTTTGATTTGCTAATAGGTTGCTGACTCGGGCAGGGGCTCGCTCACTCCCTGGTCACTGTGCAGCTCACTCTGTGACATCCAGGCCTGCCGTGCCCCTTGCCTGACAGGAGGCCCTGGCAAGAGCTGTGGCTCTGGTGGCCAGGCACCCTTGCCCAGTTCACAAGCAGGTTTGTGCCAGCTGTCAGCAGCTCACCTACCACGTCACGGAGCAGATGCACCGTTCCTCTAGCAGCTGTCCTTCCCCTAAAGCACAGCTTTTTCTCTGTCACCTGAGCGGGGGTGGGGGGTGGGGGTGGGGTAGCAACCTAAAAAAAGCCAAAAAATCAAGATCAACGCAATCACATTCATGTAGTTAGTTTTCCAGTTGATTTGCTCAGTCCAGAAGATAATTCTGTGAAGTCTGTGATATCCTCCATATTTTCTTCAGGGGGTTGAGATGCTCGATGCACGTGAACACCCGGGTGGCAGAGACCACTGTGAGGATAGGGTCTTGTCACCAAGGAGCTCATGGCATTGCTAGGTGGGGAAGAAGCAAGCACTGCGCCAGCAGGCCATGTGCTGGGCCCACTTGGAACACCCACGGCCAGGGAAGAACGAATGCAGGGACGCAGGCCCGAGCGTCCTCTGCTTTGTGCATAGCATGGCTCTCCAGGCTCCTCACAGCCTGCTCGGTGGCTCGGCCTACAACTCTTCTCCTCCTGTCACCGCCCTCTGTTTTTTTTTTTTTTACCTCCTTTCAGGGAGCGCCAGTTCCACAGCTCCTTCTAGGAAGGAAACAGGACCAAGTTAAGAGAAAATTAAATGTCCAGAATTCCAGGTTGTCAGTGAGGTCATTTGTACCCTTCAGCTAGCACACACACTTAGTGCCTTTGAATGCCATCGAGAAAGATCTTTTTAAACTTCCAGCAAGGACTATAAAGATCCTTTAGTATAAAAATATAATCAAGTACAGGTAGAATTTTTAATTATGTTTAAATTGTGCTTTCAACTGTGGCTTGATGTCGTCTCCTTAGTTTAACCACATTTAAGTCTTCAGACTACCTTTAGCTTGCTCTTTAGTTGAAATCTATTTGTAAACATTACTTTTAATCCCCAAAGTTGTTTTTTTTTTTTTTTTTTTAAGAACCTGTGATGGAACTCAGGACCTTGCACTTGTCAGGCTGGCACTTGTGCCCTTGAGCTATCCTCCCTGGCCCCAGAGTTTATTTTTCTAAGCAGACATTTCTTTGAGCTCTGTTCTCTTCGAAATAAGGTATTTATGCCTCAAAAGACAACAGACAGGAGGAGTGGCTGCACTGGCTCTCTGTGCCCACAGTCCCCAGTCCCAGCTACTCAGGAAGCCAAGGCAGGAGGATCACTTGGCCCAGAAATTCAAAGGCCACTTGGCATGCAGCCAGATGTCTTCCACTTGTGAGCGTCCAGTGCCTTGACCCCTGCCTGGCTTTCCTCTCTTGTGCTTTCAGAGTCTTTTCGGTAGTAACAGCCTGGATGGAGGAAGCAGTCCGATGGTCAAGCCCAAAGGAGACAAGCAGGTGGAATACCTGGATCTAGATTTGGATTCTGGGAAATCCACACCACCACGAAAGGTAAGTAGCACCATGCTTTATAAGGACAGTGAGAAGCCAGGCATGGCGACCCATGGGTGTGACCCCAGCAGCCTGAGAGGCAGAGGCAGAGGCAAGAAGATCCAAAGTTAGCACCAAAGTTAGCTGGGCCTCTAAATGACTTAGTGAGACACTAGCTCAAATAAAAAGGCTAGGAATATAGGTCATTGTAAAGTCCCTGGTTTCAAGCCCCAGAATACCACTATACAGACAGACAGACAGATAGACAGACAGACTGACTGACTGACTGTGGAGAGCCGTGTACTGCCGTACCCTAAAGATGGCGCCGGCTTCCGCCTTCCACCCTCGAGGGGTGAGTGCTCTCCGCCCGTTGTTTATTGCCATATATGGTCAAGGCTGAAACCCTTCCACCCCCGAGGGGTGAGTGCGCTCCACCCGTTGTTTATTACCATATATGGTCAAGGCTGAAACCCTTCCACCCCCGAGGGGTGAGTGCTCTCCGCCCGTTGTTTATTACCATATATGGTCAAGGCTGAAACCCTTCCACCCCCGAGGGGTGAGTGCGCTCCGCCCGTTGTTTATTACCATATATGGTCAAGGCTGAAACCCTTCCACCCCCGAGGGGTGAGTGCTCTCCGCCCGTTGTTTATTGCCATATATGGTCAAGGCTGAAACCCCTGGCTTGCTTCCGCGTATGTGGACCTACCGTTGAGTGCCACGTAGCTAACCGGGATTGGATGCTCGGGAGTATTTAGTTAGAAGCCCGCGGGTGCTCGAGAGAGAAGGGAGAAGTAAGAGACGGGAGAAGTAAGAAAGATAACCGCGATTGTACAAGGGTCCTGAATAAACCGCTGAAGGAAGAGCTGTGTGTTGCGTCCTCCTTGCTGGCGAGGAGACGCGCAACAACTGACTTTAAATTCAAAGCATCATCTCCTTTGAGAAAATTTTATTAAACTTAAATTTAGAAAAGTCTAGGTTTGAGAGTTTCTCAGTTGTACAGCACTTACCTGGCATCCAAAAGGTTCAGTCCTTAGCCCTGCAAAATAAAAAGTAAACAAACTTAGTAAGGTCTATCATTTAATACTGCTTAGGCAATCACAGGCAGCAACATTGTCTCTCCTGATGTGATGGAAGTTACACATTTTCTGCTCTCTTAGTGTTTACTGTTCAAATGTTTCCTGAAGAAATTCTGAAGTTAAGCAGCGTCTCCAGTCTCCTTAGAGTATTAGGTGAAATTATGCGTTATGTATTTCAAAGATTTTCCTGTTTGTCAGGTCCACTGACTAGATCTAAGTGTTCACTCTCCTCACCACATAAATGGTACTTAAATTAGCTTGCTGACCAACTTACTTCTTCTTGAAACTCAGGCTTTCTTTCTGTAGTCATCTTTCCTTTCTCCTTGAAATATTGCCCGTAGAAGTTCCAGATTCCTTTCAGTTTTTCTTTCAATTCAATGAATTTCCTTTGGCCATGTTCTTAGAAGACAAGGTTTTGTCGAGCATGCAGTTCTTTGTTCTTTTTGCGACAAGGTCTCACTGCGTAGTTGAGTCTGGCCTTGAGCTCATTTTGTGGCCGGAGCTGGTCTCGAACTCACAGTGATGCCCTTGCCTCAGCCTCCTGAGTGCAGGCATTATAGGTGTGCACCACCACACCCAGCTTGTTTCTGCATTTTTGAATCTGGTTCATTGCTGAATCTGGAGGACTTAGATTTCCTGCAGAAAGCCTATTCTTGCTAAACACCAGGAGGCGCAACCATCAGGCCGGCCTCGTGGGATAGGCTTGGTTTCACTGTCACCTCCTCTGGGCCTCCTGATTGTACTACTGAGACTTGACGTCCATCCGAAGGCAGCGTGACCCTGTCACACAGCCGCTCACCCCTCCTCCTGTTTCTCTGACGCCTTAGCTCCTGTTTTCTAGCAAGTGGAGCAGTGAATCAGCAGTTACATCTGTTTTAAGTTTGTTCCTGAATTACTACTTTGAAAAACATACTTTTTTTTGAGGTGCCAGGGATTGAACTCAAGCCCTTGCACTTGCCAGGCAAGCAGTGATTCTGCTGAGCTATCTCCCAGGCCCTGAAAAGCATATTTCTTAACTGTGAAAGTAAACCCTGGCTTATGTTCTCTGGGCTTTCAGAAAGCTCAGGTTTAAACTAAACAGTCAAGCTGGGTATGTCCCTGTTTGCTGTGAATTTCATTGGTGATCAAAGCATTAGTTTGTGTTCCTTTTGTTGTTGTTTGAATTCTTCTACATGACCATTTTAACCTTATTAGAAAATAGTATATGCTTAGGAGAAAGATAAAACTGATAAATTGAAGCCGTTACTATTATTTTTTGTAGCCCAGGAGAATTTAAGGAAGATTTGCAGGGCGTATGTATCTTATGTTTTGAGGCTGAATTTCACTCAAAAATACTGCTTGTGTGTGGCACTTTCTGATGTTCTCTTTGTTTTAGCAAAAGAGCAGTGGCTCCGGCAGCAGTGTGGCTGATGAGAGAGTGGATTATGTCGTGGTGGACCAGCAGAAGACCCTGGCTCTGAAGAGTACCCGAGAAGCATGGACAGATGGCAGACAGTCCACGGAATCTGAAACACCAGCCAAGAATGTGAAGTGAAAACACCGCTTTGCCGTTTCTGAGCAGAGGTGAACTGAATTGTGGAGAGAGACTCTGCTTGAAGCCGTCTCAACACTTGTCTTCAGCAGATCACCTGGCAAGCAGAGTCGAAGTCAAAGAGCCTTTCAGACATAAACAATTTGGGCTGCAAATGGTGCTTCGTGGTATTGGAACAGTTTGCAACATGTAAATACTGTGGGAAAATAGTATTGTTTAGCTCCCAGGGAAACGTTTGCCTCGTAGTCAACACACTTATAGTATCACTGTACTGATGCACTTTTCACTTAAAACATTGGCCTGGGTAATTCCCAAAGTACCTTCCCAGGGTTCCTTGAGGAGTGCTTGCTTTTCTCGCACCTACTCTGTGTAACCATACTTAGGTCACTAAGCTACTTTTAGGTCTGGATGGATCTTGCTATTTAACGTGCAGCCTGACCGCATAATCAAAGGTAGATTCACAAGTTAGCTGTCTCCCTGAAGCTTAGGGTAGCAACTGTCAGCTTAAAGAAGGGTATAATTGGAGTCATCCTTTATTGCCTGCCAGAATGCTGAGGATAATGTATAGACAGGGGTCAGAATCCAGTTCTTCGGCTCACGTTCATTTAGTTTTTAATGGTGGATCTTCTGTTTTGCTAATGAATGTTTTTGGTTCATGGAGTGAAGATTCTGCAGGGATCTTGCACCTTTGAGAGACTGAGTTGATGACACTATCAAGTGAGCTTGAGGTCATCGGCATGCAGTCACGCTGAGCTCTTACACTTGCTAAATAATGTATTAAACATTATTTGCAAGAGGTAAATGATGGACAAATCAGGTACGTACCCGGCACTCACGTGCTAACACACTGATCAGGTTTAGACAGTGAGCTTTACTCGTGTTCTCACTAGTTCTAGTGTTGGTTTCCAGCTTAGAAATAAACAGTTGACATTTGCTCTTAGTAACAACATACTGTGATTTTTTAATTGAGCAGAAATTCCAGTTTATTACTCTGAGAATGAAATTACGTCTTTTGACACCATAGTGCCCTTTCTATGACTTTTTTTTATTCAATATTCTTTTTGGCCTTATATTTAAATCTCTATGCAATTAATGTTTTATATCTGCATTTAAAAAAAATAGATGTTATACCTGTGTAGTACCTGTTGCTTTTCCAGTAAGACAATTAAGGATTTTATACTGTGATTTGTATTGACTGCCCCAGTTCACAAAGTCAGAGAGCCTTGCTATAATGTGAAATCTTAGAGTCCTGGACCCCATCCAGTCAGATTTCTGAATTTCAGAAGATTGGCATAAACTGTGACGTGACTATCAAGACCACAGATGATAGTGAGGATACAATTATATTCATGTGTCTTGCCTTTGCAGCATAATTTAGAAAGCAGATAGAGTTGGGTTTTTTAACCTATATTATGTATAATCTCATAGATTGATCTGAGATTTACTAACAGATTTTGGGGACACAGATATAAGAATGCCACCACTGAGACGTGACCCTTCCATTCAGCCCTACTGTGCCTAATTAGTGTCCTAAGTTTATTGCCCCGATCTACAGCTAAGTGTTCATAAGATTAATTGTAGACTAGTAGTAACAGTCGATGCTTTTAAATGTTTGCTTTAAAAAAAAAAAAGACAAAAGCAAAAAATACACCAAAAAATCTAAAACCTAAAACTGAATTTCGAGGTGAATGTTTCAATAAAAAAGATTATTTGAGTTTGGTGTGCAAGCTGTTTTGTAATAAAACCAAAAAAAAAAAAAAAAA
>PVJA010043980.1:0-16426 GCA_004027025.1 Myocastor coypus | reverse complement strand
TTAAAAAAAAAAAAAAAAAAAAAAAAAAAGAATGGTTGTGAGCCTCGTAGGTTTGTGAGCAAATGAAATAATTTCAAGCACCAGTGACTCAGGGTGGGGTTGTCCCCATTCTCTCGTGGGCTGGATGGAGGCAAAGCAAGACTTTTGGGGAGGATTTGCCCAGGAAGGGAGCAAGAAGCTGGGGACCCCCTGTGCTAACCTCAGCCCAGGGCACCTGTGACCCAGCCATGTCGCCCCCAGCTCTGGAGTGGCAGGGCCGCAGAGAACCCAGGCGGCGGGTGCGTGTGCACCTGCAGCCTGGGCAGATTCGTGTCGTGGACGGCAGGCTCACCGCACTCCGCACCGTGCAGCTGCAGCCCCCGCAGCAGGTCCACCTCATCCTGTCCAGTAACCGTGGCCGCCGCACCCTGCTGCTCAAGGTCCCCAAGGAGTATGACCTGGTACAGCCTGGCCCCAGGGATTGGGGGCTTTGAAGGGGAACTACATGGGGCTGCCTGTGGACTCTGCCTGCCCGGTGCCCTCTCCATCCTTGGCCTCTCTGCCTTCCCCTCAATTCTCCCACGTGGAGCTGAACCCAGGAAGAGCGGTCCCATGCCATCTCCTCTGAGAGCTCGGTCTGGACCCACTTCTGCTCGCTCCTGCGGAGTCCCCCAGGGGCTGCTTCCTAACCCTCCATGAAGTGCGCAGGCCTCCATAGCTCACTCTGCCACCCCTTAGGTGTTGCTATTCCCCGTGGAGGAGGAGCGGCAGGCGCTGGTGGAAAACCTGCGGGCCGCCCTGAAGGAAAACGGGCTGAGCTTCCAGGAGTGGGAGCTCCGGGAGCAGGAACTGCTGCGGGTCGCGGTGACGCAGGAGCATCGGAGCCACCTCCTGGGGACCTTCTTCAGGCACCTCTTCTCCCAGGTGCGTGGCGAGCTGTGACTGCCCCTGCGGGCTGTCCTTCCCTGCAGGAGGCCACAGCGACTCTGGGGAAGCCAGAGTTCTTGGCCCAGGACTTCTAGCTGATGTGAAAGAAAATTCACACTTGGTGAGAGATGAAAACAAGAAAACAAAACCAAAAGATTCACGAGAGGTGGGAACCCAGAGGTAGAGGGTAGGTGGCCTGGCTCCCCGCTGCCGGTTCTTCGGTCCACCAGCAGGGGGCCCTGCACAGAAAGAGGACGGCAAGGTTGCAGCAGTCTCAGAGCAGCCTGGTGTGGGCGCTGGGCAAAGGACCCGAGGAAGGAGGGAGGAAGGTCGTGGTAGAGAGGAGATCAGGAAAGTTTGGGCTCCACAGAAAGGAGCTACAAAAAGACAAAAAAAAAAAAAAAAAAAAAAAAAAAAAAAAAAAAAAAAAAAAAAAAAAGAAAGGAGCTACGAGTGAGCAGAACCTGCTCTCTGGACAGGTGAAAAATGAATGCTGAAGAAGGAACAGTGAGGGCTGGCCAGGAGGGATTGCTGTGGATTCAAGCCGTAGTCTGCTGAGGCTTTAGTCTGCCAGACTAAGCCCTCTAGCAAGCTGAGTGCTGAGTGTGCAAGGGGCCAAGGGACCTTTGGCCATGTAGCACTTGGGCCCAGGGAGGATGTGGGTCAGGGTCCCTCGGAGCTGTGAGAAGCCCCTGAACCGGTAATGTGTGGGTGCCCTGCTGGATTGTGGTTGCCCGCCAATCTCTGGAAGCTGCAGGGTGTGCCCAGCTTTTAAAACAGGTTGTCCTGCACAACCTCCCTTGTTGAGTCTCACAATAACCCTGTGAGATAAGTAGTGCAGTGAGGAAACAAACGTCAGAGAGCCGCAGGCTGCCCTGGGCTGTACAGTAAGCAGGTGGCAGAGCTGGGACAGGAACTCAGGTCTCTCAGCCCACAGCTCTTTCCACAGAGGCACTTTGTCTGAAGCTGCAAAGTTTGGAACTACAGACAGGCTTGGACTGAGCCGCATAGTTGATAGGCAGGAAAGACAGGTACCGAGGCCTGTGGCTTATCTGCCTCCCTTGCGGAGTGGCACCCAGGCTGAATATAGACAACCCAGGAAGATGGTTTCTCTCCCGCAAGCCCAGAGGAAGCCTTGCTTTTGTTAAAACTCTTGTAGACCAAAGTAGGAGGAAGCACTGACCCCGGGGCTTCTCTCAGGAACCCCGGTGTGCAGGACTTCAACCTGGCAGGAAGGCTGTCAGCAGAGCAGGTGCCCTCTCCAGTGCTGCCTCTGTGTTCTGTGGTTCCATGTCTTCCAAGTCGCCTTGTGCTGCAGTCAGGGCACATCAGGAACCCCTTAGATCCGATTCCAGATGCCCAACTTGACCCAGCCCAGAACTCCATAGCATAACCATGGTCCCTGGCACCAAGCAGGGGCTGCTGGGTGGAGCTTCAGAAAGGGACCCTGCTGGCCTCCGAGTTGAGGAAGCCATGGCCCTCCTCCCCTCCCTCTGCTGCTGCCCAAGTGCAGGTGCTGGACATCAACCAG
Source organism: Myocastor coypus (assembly GCA_004027025.1). Lineage (NCBI taxonomy): Eukaryota > Metazoa > Chordata > Mammalia > Rodentia > Myocastoridae > Myocastor > Myocastor coypus. The sequence goes on along the minus strand of PVJA010043980.1, from coordinate 13,989 downwards.
GCGGACGCGGGGACCCTGCCCCTAGACTCATCCCAGAAGGTGCGGGAGGCCCTGACCTGTGAGCTGAGCCGGGCTGAGTTTGCCGAGTCCCTGGGCCTGAAGCCCCAGGACATGTTTGTGGAGTCCATGTTCTCTCTGGCTGACAAGGACGGCAATGGCTACCTGTCTTTCCGGGAGTTCCTTGACATCCTGGTGGTCTTCATGAAAGGTGAGGAGGCGGTGGACTGAGGTAGAGTCTGGCTGCCCTGTTGGAGGTGGGGAGCACCAGGGCCAGGTCTCCAACCATGGGTGACCGTGCCCAGGGAGGGGTGGAGCCTGAGGGCCCCCAGATGCCTGCATCCAAGATTATCACATGGGGGTTTGGATAGATGGGCCACAGCTACCCCGTCTCCCTGCCCCAGGTTCCGCTGAGGAGAAGTCTCGCCTCATGTTCCGCATGTATGACTTCGACGGGAATGGCCTCATATCCAAGGATGAGTTAATCAGGATGCTGAGGTCCATCACCCAGGACAGCCAGGAGACAAGGGGACAGAAGAGGGACAAAATAAGGGTCAAGGAAGCAAGGGCCTCCTGCTTACCCTGAAGGCCTGATGATGGGCTTTGTCCTCACCCCCAGATCCTTCATCGAGATCTCCAACAACTGCCTGCCCAAGGCCCAGCTGGCCGAGGTGGTGGAGTCCCTGTTCCGGGAGGCAGGCTTCCAGGACAAGGAGGAGCTCACCTGGGAGGATTTCCACTTCCTGCTGCGGGACCACGACAGCGAGCTCCGCTTCACACAGCTGTGTGTCAAAGGTGGGGCTGCCTGCTGGGGGATCTTTCTTTCCTCTACCAACACAATCGTACAGTTTCTTTCTGACTAGTATATAAAAGGGAGTCCAGGTCAGTGACAGAGCCGGGTGGGGTCAAGGATGGGTGGGAGAAAGGGGCTGCAGTTCTGCTCCCCAGGCTTCCTGCCCCAGTCCTGCATGCATGGTGCCCAGGCTGGGGAGGAAACATTGTCTCCTTGTTGTCAGAGTCCCTTCCTGGTTCTTGTCTTGGCCCAAGAAGTCTAAACTTATAATCCTAAAAACCTGTTATTGGAATTCACCAAGTTAATTCCAATCTACCACTCCCAGAGCAACCTACGGCAATAACAAAGGCACTAAGTCCTTTGTCCAATAATATAATATTGCCTTTGTCCAATAACAAAGGCACTAAGTCCAATAATATAAAATTATTGGGGAGCCAAGGGGCCCTAGGTCCAGCCGTGAAGATGGCTTCTGAAGCAAAAAGGCTGACCCACGCTGCCCTTGGGTTTTATTCATTGGAGAAGGGGGAGTGGCTTGCAAAAGGGAATTGTGGGAAGGTGAGCACTGAAGGGAATTGTGGGAAGAAGGTGAATGCTGTGAGATGGGCTAGGTAGGAGGCCTGCATTCACCTCTGCCATATTCAGAGAAATGCAAAAGAAGTAATTTGCATGATGCTATTGAGATAGTATCTAATATTTTGGGGGTCTGGTGCTGCAGCTCTGATATGTAATCTTTCAAGCCCCAGGAAGTCACAGCCTCTATCTTGAGGCTTGATCCCAGCTGACACCGCGGAGCATTGGCTCTTCGTCCTGTTATCAGGGAAACACACATGCCATCTTCAAAAATTATCACCAGCACCTGGGCTAGACCAATACCTATTGCTTAAGGCCAATTGAAAGGATAATGAGAAGTCCTAGCTGGCTCTGTACATTTCAATACGAGGGAATAGGGTCAGGCTCAGTCAAAATGGAGACAGTCACTTTTCTTTCAAGGAGAGCTGCTCAGGCACTCCTCCACACTTGTTATGCTCATACTTGAGCCGGCCCAGTAGCCCAGCTGCTGGCTGCTTGTAGCCTGGGAGGCATCTTCTACTGCACCTCTCTGAGTCAAAAGGGTGGAGTGTGCGTGGGGCAAGGGACAGGTAGTAGCCAAGGGTTTCTCTGCAGCTGCTCTGCTCTATCACTGCATCTTCTCAGTCTGAGGTTCTCACTGCACATGTTGTGACCAACCCCAGCCCCTCCTGGGATTAGAAGAAGGCAGCTGGGACAGGAGCGGGTTAGACAGGACAGGGATGTACCTCTGGCTAGGGCTGCCTTGACCTTGTATGTGGGGGTGTCAGCAGAGGAGCCCCAGAGCCTTGACTGTGCAGCTTTGCCCTCTGCCCAGAAAGAGGCAAGGGGAAGGCCACAGAGTCCAGGGTCACCCAGCTGGGCAGGACCAGGCTTGGGGACTGGGGGATTAAGCAGCATGGTGTTTAATTGTCTTGCTGTGCTTGGTTGTTTCTTCCTGATTTTACTTTGAAGGGGCTGGGGAGATAGCTCTGTGGCACAAGTGCCTGCCTGGCAAGTGCAAGGTCATGAGTCTGAACCCTGGTCCTGCAAATAAAGAAAAAAAAAAAAAAAAAGACTTTGAACTACAGAGAAAGAGTAAGACACATGCAAGAAGCAGGTATTCCCATTGAGAGTGTAGACACCTATTTGCATTAAACATTCATGTTCATTCAAACACTTTGGCCTCAGATAGAGACCAGGATTATCCTGAGGATAGCCTGGTGTTTTAGCTACTTTCTTATCACTGGAACACAATACCTGACACCCACAGATGAGAAGAGGAGAGGTTTATTTTGGCTCATGCTCTGGGGAGGGTTCCATCCATAGCCCAGAGTCTCTGTGGCAGAGTGCCACGGCCGAGGAATGACTGCTTAGAAGCAGAGAGAGAGAGAGATCAAGGGAGGAGTCAGGAAGGGAGGTACACCGTTCTAGGTCAAGCCCTTGTGACCTGCCTCTTCCAGCTAAACCACGTCTCCTAATTGCAAGTGAGCTATCAGTCCCCATAGTCCAATTACCTACTAAAAGCCCTCTCTGTAAGCACTTGAGACTTTGGGGCCATTTTAGATCTAAACCTTAATCCCTGGGGATCCCCAGACCTCTTTTAAGGAACTGGCTGGGCAGTTCAGCCTCACCCTATGCCTGGTGCTCAGCCTAGACAGGAACAGCAGGGAGACTCCTGAGAAGGGCGCTTCCCCCCAGTATTTTGTTATGAACATTTTCAGGGGAAAGTGGACCATTAGAGAGCTCTCCCTTATCCCTCCCGTGACCACTGGGGAGGCTTCACATTGGGCGGCCTTAAACAGAGTTCTTGTGGGAAAAACAGCTTTGGAGGCAGGTTGCATATATTTCCTGAACTTCCTGTCCTTGATGCCAGATCCAAGACCTATTGTCAGGACAGCCTGCCTGGCTGGCTTTGTTTGGGGCCTTCTCTTTGCCCTCCTACTGTCTGCCTGGATCCCACTGCCACTGGGGAGGGACAGGGACCCCGTGCTGTCTCTGCACATGGAAGGTTCCCCTGAGCCAGGCCTTCTGCATTGCAGGCGTAGAAGTGCCAGAAGCCATCAAGAACCTCTGCCGGAGAGCATCCTACATCAGTCAGGAGAAGATCTGGTCAGCACCAGAGGAAAGCCAGCTGGGATGTCCCACATAGCACTGTCATACCCAGCAGAGAAAGGCACTGGGCACTGTGGGCAGACACTATTCTGTACCAGGACTTGTAGAGCTCACTTCCTGCCTGGGCCAGGTGTCCTTGGGGAGGGAATGGGCATAGGTTTGGGCCTTTGTGAGGACCCCAGAATCTCCCTTCTTGGCCCTCTGTGGAGTCCCGCTGTCTAACCCACCCAGAACCCTGGCCTTCCTTTCAAAGCAGGTGTGGGGATGGACCATGGGCAGCAGAGGACTGGAAGCTGAGGGGCCCTGGGTTCTCTCTTGTCCTTCCCAGCCCCTCTCCCAGAGTGAGTGCCCGCTGTCTCCGCGCCTTCATGGAGCCTGAGTTGACCCCACAGAGACTGCAGTGCCCCACAGACATGGACCCTCCCCAGGAGATCCGCCGGCGCTTTGGCAAGAAGTATGCTTGCTTCCCAGTCTCTGCATGCACACATGCATGCATCTGTCTATCTATCCATCAGCATCTTCCCCTAAGTGGTGTCAAGTGCTGTGCTTAACTCGGTGGGAACAGGAGCTGAACTGTCCCTGTCCTAGGACAGCCTACTGAGCAGCCTGGCATCTGATCACAAATGTCCCACTGAAGGAGGCAGAATGGAGGTGCCATCAGAGTCTGCAGAGCCTGGGAGGCTTTTGTCTCTCCTTGGGGGTCTGAGAAGACCTCCCAAAGGAGGTGCCCCAGGGGTAGGGGTCAGGGTCGGGGAGAGCCTTCCCCTGGCGCTGGTAGAGTTGGAGCTGCAGACTGGAGAGGGTCTGAGCCTGCACGTACCTCTGGGACCCGGTGACTCTGGACTGCGGTGGAGTCCTGGGGGTCTGACCTAGACAAGATGTGCACACCCCCCAAAGTCAGGATTCCCGTGGGAACCCCTGGGCCAGGCTAAGGCTGCTGTCTTCTAGGGTCACATCGTTCCAGCCGCTACTATTCACCGAGGCACACCGGGAGAAGTTTCAGCGCAGCCGTCGCCACCAGACAGTGCAGCAGTTCAAGCGCTTCGTTGAGAACTACCGGCGCCACATCGGCTGCGTGGCTGTATTCTACACTGTCGCTGCCGCGCTGTTCCTGGAGCGCACTCACCGTGAGTGTCACAGGCATACCAGCTGGGGTGGGGCCAGCGGGTGGGGCCAGTGGGTGGGGCGGGGTCTTGCTGAGTGACAGGCTGCCCTGAGGCCCCGGGCCTGCGGTGAATGACGTTGTCGGACAGGGCTTGTGAACGACATCCCGGGAAGCAGAGCCAGAGCTGAATGACAGCCCTGGGGTGGGGCTTATGGGAGAGAGACAGTCCTGAGGGGAGGACTTGTGGGCACAACGGGGTCCTGGGGCCCGGGCTGGGTGGGATCCCTAGGACTGATGTACAACCCTTGCAAAGACGCCAGCAATGAGTGCCAGGCCTAGGGCAAGCAAGGCCTTCGATGTGTGACAGCCTCTGGGTTGGGGACTGTAGTAACCGTTGGCCGGGGGCGGGGCTTGTTGTGAGTGACAGTCTGGGGCGGGGCCTATGATGACTGACAGGTTAAGGGCGGGGCCTGAAGGCCACCTAGTGAATGGGACCTGCCAAAATCAAAGTGCAGGGCTACCTGTTGTGGGTGGAGCTGACCAGCGCTCTGCCGCCCGCAGACTATGCCTTTGCAGCGCACCACAAGGGCATCACGGACACCACCCGCGTGGGCATCATCCTATCACGGGGCACGGCGGCCAGCATCTCCTTCATGTTCTCCTACATCCTGCTCACCATGTGCCGCAACCTCATCACCTTCCTGCGGGAGACCTTCCTGAACCGCTACATCCCCTTCGACGCCGCCGTGGACTTCCACCGCCTCATCGCCGGCACGGCCATCGTACTTACAGGCAGGTCGCGCCCCACCCCGCCCCGCCCCTGCAGCTGCGGCTGCGGGTAAGGGTGCCCCCATGAGTTCCTCAGAATTCCCCCCTTACTTGGAGCACACGTGGCCCGTGGTCCTTGCCCGTTCTGAAGCAGTTCTCATGGTCTTTAGTTACAGTGTGGTGGCTGCCTTGATTCCAGATGCTTCTGCCTCGAGGTTATTTTGATTTTGGCACGAGCCGGAGTCACATGGTGTTACCAGATATGATGAATAAGATGGATGAGGACACTGTCTTGTTTTTACCAGCCTGTCTTTCCAGGGGATGACACTAGGCAGTAGCAGTCACTGTCTTTTTGATCACTTTTAAAGTGAACAAAGTAAAGACACTGGAAAAAAAAAAGCCATATGTGGTGTTGCACACCTGTAATCCTGGCACTGAGGGGAGACTGAGGCAGGATGATCCTTGGGAATTCAAGATCAGCCTGGGCTACAAAGTGAGCTCAAGGCCAGCCTGAGCTGTGCATACCTGTGAGACCCTGTCTCAAAAACAAAAATAAACGGCTGAAAAAACAAAAATAACAAAAAAAGTAAAGGCTATGAATGTGAACTTCCAGAGCTCCTGAGAAAGTGGCAAGAGAACCACGTGCTGAGTGTGATCACAGCTAGGAGAGGATTCTGCGGAGATTCATAGCGATTTGTCTTTTACTGTCATCTTTTTCTCATCAGAATGTTCCTAGACATTTTGGCCCTGCTTCATGAGCCACCCTGGCTGCCCTGGCTCAGGGAGCTCACTAGCCTCCTGCTGCCAAGTGGCTCACGTCTACATGCCAGTAACATGCCTATCCCTGTTTCTGTGTTTAGAAACAGAACTGGGAGCAAAACCAAATCAAGGTGCTTCTGGCAGTTTAACTCCACTCACTGTGTTCCCAAGTGCTTTGGGGGAGGACCAGAGGTTGAGGGGTTAGACATTCAGTCCTTTTCCAGGCCCCCAGCTCTGCTTGGCAGGCTTCCTGCTCTGGGCAAGGGTGCCCTGGAGTCACCATGCCTATCTGGTCCCCTAGTCTTACACAGTGCTGGCCACGTGGTGAATGTGTACCTATTCTCCATCAGTCCGCTCAGCGTGCTCTCTTGCCTCTTCCCTGGCCTCTTCCATGACAACGGGTGAGTGTCAGTGTGTATGTCAGTGTGTGTGTGTGTGTGTGTGTGTTCCTAGCAGATGGAAAGATACATCCTCTTGGCCCAGGGAGGAGTGTCACTTTCCAAATCTGGGGTGGCCTGGCCTCTAGCCTGGTGGTTGGTGGGTAGAGAGGGTACCCTCTGGAAGACCCATAGCACGCCTCTCAGTCCCCCACCCCTGCCCCTGTCTCTCCCTACAGGTCAGAGCTCCCCCAGAAGTACTACTGGTGGTTTTTCCAGACAGTGCCAGGTGAGAACAGGAGCCCCCTACTGGCTTAGTCCCCACAGGAACTGGGCCCTGCCCCCTGGCCTGCAGCCTGGAGACACTCCTCTGCTCCTCCCCAAGCTGGGCTCACTGACACACCCTAAACATGCCACTTGAGGACTACTAAGCCCCATCTATGTGAGGGAGAAGTGGGCTGTTTGTGAGGCCAGACAAGAGCACCTCTCTCTGTGGGACATCTTGGTGAGGGTTGTTAAGGGGCGTGTTCCTGTCTGTGATCCCCCACTTTAGAGCTATTAGCTGTGAATCTCTTCAAACTCTTTCTGAACCTATCTATATTTTCAGCCTGTTCTCTCCTAGGCGTAAGACATTTCCTGTACTTGCTGTGAGACACAGCACGGATTCTTTTAAAGTCTTTCTGAATCCTAAAATGCTATGCTTTGAACTTGTGAGGCTGCTCAGGAATTCCGGCATCCTGGGATTCAGGGGATAAAGCTGGGTTTACGCTCCCCTCCCCATCACGACTTTACATGCTTTGCTGAGATCCCTTCTTAACCTTTGCTCTTCCGTTCTGCAGGGCTCTAATCCTCCTAATTTCTGCCTGTCTCCTCTTTGATCACTGGAAGGACCCTCTTCCATGACCCCACCCCATGCTAGCCTCCTGTGTTCCCTGGGTCTGGCCCAGGATCCTCCATACAAGGAAGGAAGCTGGAGCTCTGAGGATGGGCAGGGACAGAGGTCCTGCCTGCTCACTAATGGTGCCAGAGCTCGTGCTATGTACTGTGGCTACCTTGAGGATGGTGCAGGGACCAGGACTGAGCCTTGTTCCACGGGGCCAGGGTCTACAGTGGCCTGTGTGTAGCCCAGAAAAGACAGACGCTGAGCGTTCATCCTTTCAGCACGTATTTACCCACGAGAGGAACTGCACATGTGAAGGTAGTTGAGTATGGTGGTGCACACCTGTGATCCCAGCTACTTGGGAGATGGTGCGGGTGGAGGCATGTTCAAGGCCAGCCTAGGCAACTTTGTGAGACTCTACCTCAGTATTTAAAAAGCAAGAAAGAAAGCGAAAGAGGAAAAAGTAAGGAAGGGAAGAAAGAAGCAAGAGAGGCAGGTGGACTAGGATGTAGCTTAAGGCAAGGTCCTGGGTCCATGATGTCATGCGAAAAATAGCTACAGTGACAGTATGGGGGGTGAGTGATAGATGGACCAGAGAGGCTCTTAAGGTCAGCAGTGCTGTGAGGAAGAGAGAAAAGGGTGCTAGAGAGGACAGGGGACCCCATCGCTGGGCCACAAGAACAGCCCTGGAGCCGGGTGTGGTGGCTCACGCCTGTAATCCCAGCACTCAGGAGGCTAAGGCAGGAGGATTGGTGCGAGTTTGAGACCAGCCTGGGCTGCAAAAGTGAGCTCAAGGCCAGCCTGAACTGCATAGTGAGACCCTGTCTCAAAACGACAAAAACAAAAAATAAAACAAAACAAAAAAAAGAATAGCCCTGGCCTGTCTGCTTCGCAGGCCTCACTGGAGTCATGCTGCTCCTGGTCCTGGCCATCATGTACGTCTTCGCCTCCCACCACTTCCGCCGCCACAGCTTCCGGGGCTTCTGGCTGACGCACCACCTCTACATCGTGCTCTACATCCTGGTGAGGGCTTCTGGCTACAGGCTGGGCCAGCGCGATGTGGGCAGGATACCCCTCAGGGGGCTGCAGGGCTGGGACAGTAGTCTTCTCTCCACCCCACCCCAGGATTTCAAGGATCCTTTCCACATCCCTCATAAAGATGGAGGTTGTAGGGTGACACTTCCTTAGCTTGGCCAAGGCGGGGGGGGGGGGGGGGCTGATCTGGCTGGACCACCACATTGCTTCTGTCTCTCTGCCTTTGGGTGTCTGGTATCGGCTTCTAGGTGAATGGCTGTGCCTCATGGAGCATCACTGTTTATAGGTGGGCTCTGTCACTTGTGCTCTAATGCTCTTTGGGGGTGCATTAAGAAAACCCCAGCCAGCTAAATGCTACCTCTGAAGTTGATGGATTGGCTTCAGCTGGATTGCTAAACTGGTTTCTCTCTCTCTCTCTCTCTCTCTCTCTCTCTCTCTCTCTCTCTCTCTTTCTTTTTGAGGCAGGGCCTTGCTGTGCAGTTCAGGCTGCCTTGAACTCACTTGTATAGGCCAAGCTGGTATCAAACTCACACCAAACCTCCTGCCTCAGCCTCCCAAGTGCTGGGATTCACTCTCTTTCTTTCTCTCTCTTTCCTTGGAGGCAGGATTTCACTGTGTAGGTCAGGCTGGCCTTCAACTCGCTGTGTAGCCCTGGTTGGCCTTGAATGCGTGCTGATCCTCCTGCTTCAGCAATCCTGAGTGTGGGATTGTAGCTGTATGCCGGCAGGCCCAGCATGCTTTGCACTTGGAAGCCTGCCCAGCGTCCTTTCCTTTTTCACATGGGTTCCATGCCTTGCTTCCTTCTCCTTCACTCCTTCTCTTGTTGCCTTCATCTTGCCCTGAGTTTGTCACCAGCTGTGTCACCTGGTTAGACCCACGCTGGCTCGGCCTGGGTCCCTGGGCTGTGGCTTTTCCTAGCTGCCTTCCTCAGGGGCCCTGGCAGTCCTTAGGAGAGTGTTCTGAGGCCTGGCTGAAAAGCTCATCCAAGTCCCAAATCCTTGCCGGTGCTGACGACCGTGTACCAGCACCCAGGTCCACCGGATCCCTCTCCTTATCTCAGGCCCAGCTGCACACAGGGGTCTCCTTTGTTCTGTGACAAAGAGCAGCAGCACACCAGGGCCTGCCTGGCTGCCTGCTCTCCGAGGCTCCATCCTCTTGACAGCTGGGGGCAGGGCTATTCCTCTGCCCTGTGTCCTGAGCTTGCCTTGCATTTGATGATGGTCCTCAAGGAGAAACCACAGTGGCTCAGGATTTTCCTAGAACTGATGATGTCTGTTTCCAAAGAAATCACTCCCTGTTTGGGAAAGCAAAGCTCATTTGTTTGTCCTGCCAAATCCTGGGTGGAGCCCTGACGCCCTGGGCCACTGCTTCTGCTGTTGGGTGGAGATCATGTCCTGTCTTGGTGATCAAGCAGCACCTTTGGAGTCTGGGAGTCACAGAGACCCAGCCAGCGGCCAGCCCAGTGGCCGAGCACCAGTAGTAGCCCTTGCAGAGTGTTCCTGGGGTCAGAGCACCCTTGCTGTGGCAGGACCAAAGCCCTCTCTTCCTTCCATTCCTGTTAGGCCAGTGCAGCTGCTTGATCTGCAGCAGAAATGGAGGTGATAGGGAAGGAGCAGGGGTAGAGCAGGTGTTGGAAATGGACGCCATCCTGCGGACCTGGGCTGAAAGGCGGAGCTGGCATCCAGAGATAGCTGCCTGCTCCATTGCCCAGGCTGCCAGCCAGCCGCCAGTCTGAAGCAGCTTTGAGGTCTAACGCGCAGCAGTAGACAGCCGGCCACATGAACAGGAGTGTGAGGTCACCCTGCCTTTGTGTTCACAGGGGTGGAGGCTTTGGAAGGAGCCTTAGGGCTAGGCCGGGCCCAGCAGCATGGTGAAGGAGGGGTTGGGAGAATGTGCTAGGGGAGAAATTCCTGCCTAGAGACCAGCTGGAAGGGGAGCAGGTATTTGCTGAGGGTCTCGCATGCCAGCCCCTGGGGCCAGGCAGGCGGAGTTGGGGACTCAAACCCTGCCCTCAGGAACCTGAGGAAATGATCAGGACAAACATGGCAGGATGCCACACTGGGCTGAGTGACACCCCCCACCATGAATAGCAGCAAAGTGTCACTGAATTTCTGAGGGAGGACTGGAGAGATCAGCTGCTTGCTGATGGGGTTGAGTGGCACCTGGAGGAACCGTACAGGACGCAGGACAGGCATCAGCCCATGGCAGGGTGGGGATGCCTGCAGTTATTAAGGGTGCAGAGGAGCAGGCTAGCCCATGGATGGCACAGGACAAGGTGGGGATAGGATGTGCTGTGGCCAGTGGCCACAGCACAGGGTAGGGAACAGGAAGACGAGGGTGGCACAAGGAATGGAACCAGGTGGGAGCTACAGGGTGGGCTGAGCTACTGAGCCACAGTGCTGAAGCAGGGCTGGTGGAGGCAGCAGGGACTTGGAGCTGTGTCACTAGTATCATAGGCTGCCAAGAGCAAGGACAGACAGGTCAGGAGGGGACATAGGGGCCGGCCATCTGTGGGCTGGTGGGACAGAGGCTCAGGAGAAGTAGATGGAGCTCAGGAGCCGTGAGACAGAGAATAGGGATGAGTTGTACCTGCTACAGTGAACAAGCTGGTCAGGCTAGGACAGTGTCTGCCATTTGTGGCTTCTCCTCAGGTGATCTTGGACCCCAAAAAGAGGGACTAATGGGGTTCCTAGGTGGCCATCACATGCCAGGCAGAGAGTACCCAGCTCTGAGTACATGTCTCAGTACACATGGCTGCAGGTGCTTTCTGGTGTCCCAAGGGCATCACAGAAGATAGAAGGACACCTGAGCAGGTGCCCTTTCTGCAGAGACCTGCAAAGGGGGCAGAGGCAGCCACAAAGGACCAAGAAGGGCAGCACGGGTGGGGGTTGTGGCAGTTACCAGAGGAGTGTGAAGGGGACCTGGCTGGGAGACAGAGAATGGAGCTTGCAGGGTGAGGGGAGACAGAATCTCTCTATGTAGTTCAGGCTGGCCTTGAGCTCATTTTTGTAGATTATAGGCATGCACCACTAAGCCCGGCTCACTAAGGGTCTTGAAGCTACTACACCTCAGAAAGTCCTGTGGCCTCACCAAGGATGCGTGCTGACATGAGTGTGGTGGTGTTGCCTGCTGTCCCAGTGAGACCTTGTGTATGGGGTGGGCATGGGGGTTGAAAGTGTGACAAATTTGTCACTTGTGAAACAAGACACACATATGGCCACACCACCCTGAACACACGTGATGTCGTCTGAAATAAGACACACAGGCCTCAGTACCACATGGTTTCTCATACACGAGAAAACCAAAGCGGCAATAATGTAAACAGCCAAGCAGAAGATCGATACCTAGAGCTAGATTTTTTGCAATGGGAAGGGGGCCTAAACAGAACTGAGTTCTGTCACATGTACACACGTGCTCCCTACAGCAAACAGGCACGAGCATAGACTTAAAAACGGAAGTGGGAGCCAGCAGGGTTTGGTGTAGGTGGCGGCAGAAATAAATGGAAAGCAATGCCTTCCCATGGACTCCCATTCCCATGGGGGGCAGCGTGGGGGCGCTCTGGGAACCTGGAAGTCAAGGTCCCTGGAGGGTGGACCCGACACGCATGCGCAGCGGGAAGGCCGGCTCCGAGGCCGAGCTCCCCCACGCCCCGAGTTGCTGGCGCTTGGCCTCAGTTGTGCTCTCTGGTCCCCAGCTCATCATCCACGGCAGCTTTGCTCTGATCCAGCTGCCGCGTTTCCACCTTTTCTTCCTGGTCCCCGCACTGCTCTATGCGGGAGACAAGCTGGTGAGCCTGAGCCGTAAGAAGGTGGAGATCAACGTGGTGAAGGCTGAACTGCTGCCATCAGGTACCCGCCTGGAGACTGTTGGGGACCAGCTTGCAGAACAAGAGCCTGGCCCAGCAGAGGGACCTGGTGGGAAGTGCCCTTTGTCAGGGGCCCGAGGCACAGCGCAGACAGCCCAGGCTGGATGCTCCTGGCCTCCTGTCCTGGCCCTGGCTGGCCATGGGCAGTGGGCAGCCCTGCTGTCTATTCCAGAAGTAGAGCTGGGGGCTTGTTTGGGGGCCCCTGAGTGCACACCCCATCTGCCATCCCTCCCCAGGAGTGACACACCTGCGCTTCCAGCGGCCCCAGGGCTTCGAGTACAAGTCGGGACAGTGGGTGCGGATCGCCTGCCTGGCTCTGGGGACCAATGAGTACCACCCCTTCACGCTGACCTCTGCACCCCACGAGGACACGCTCAGCCTGCACATCCGGGCAGCGGGGCCCTGGACGACCCGCCTCCGGGAGATCTACTCATCCCCGACTGGTGACAGCTCTGCCAAATACCCCAAGGTGCTGGGATAGCCCGAGAGTCCCTTGGTGCTCCTGTCCCGTCACCAGCCTGGCTGCTCCTGATAATGCCACCCCTCTCCCTCCCCAGCCCATCCCTACCTCTCTCCCTGTGACCATGCCTGGTTTCAGAGCTGTGGTGGTGGCCAAGCTAACACCAGCCCTTGCCCTCCCCATAGCTCTACCTTGACGGTCCCTTTGGAGAGGGGCACCAGGAGTGGCACAGATTTGAGGTCTCGGTGCTGGTAGGAGGGGGCATCGGAGTCACCCCCTTTGCTTCCATCCTCAAAGACCTGGTCTTTAAGTCATCTGTCAGCTGTCAGGTGTTCTGTAAGAAAGTGAGTATCCACCGCTGATGCAGCCTGTGCCTGCCACTTTGGGACCCCCCAGACCCTTGTCACCTGATGCTGTTCTCAGTCCTGAGGTGGGCAAGGGCCAGATGGTCTGGCACCTGGGTATGACTAGCCGGTGGCTCATGTCTCAGCAACACTGGCCCCTGAAGGACAAAGCTGGCTCGCTGTGTGCAGGGTCTTTCCCTTGGTCAGGAAGGATCATGTAGGAGTCACCCATGAGAGGCTTCAAGTCACTGAGGGCCAGGAGCCAGTAGGGCATGCCTGGGGCGGGGCTGGGTGGAACTTGGTTGGCTTTGGGTGGGCTGGGAGGTGGTGTGGCAGGCCAGCCTGTCTGCTGCTGTGGGCCCCTTCCTCCAGCTGGGCCAGTGGCAGGTCCCTGCTCGTTCTGGGGTGGCAGATGAGTCAGGAGAGCCGGAATGAGCGGGCAGAGGCCCAGTCCACGTGTCATCACTGCTCATGGGGGGATGGTGCCCTTTCTCCCTCACCCATGTCATATGCGCATCCTCCACAGAGCAGGTCCACAGGAGGTCCTCAGGCCCAGCCCCTCGCTGCCTAGTCCACCTCTCCCACCTCAGAGCCTGGCCCAGGACACATGCATATGCTATGTTGCAGGCTATTCTAGGAAAGGCCCAAGAAGGGAGGGTCAAGAGAGTTCAGTCTGGGGGGGGGCGTGGAACATAGGGAGCCTGAGCTGAGCTGGCCCCAATCTCCCCGGCTGTCCCCAGATCTACTTCATCTGGGTGACACGGACCCAGCGGCAATTCGAGTGGCTGGCCGACATCATCCGGGAGGTGGAGGAGAACGACTGCCAGGACCTGGTCTCTGTGCACATCTACATCACGCAGCTGGCCGAGAAGTTCGACCTCAGGACCACCATGCTGGTAGGTGGGCGCCCCCTGGCCGGCGGGCGGGGCAGGGAGTTGGGCCCCG
>PVJA010043979.1:0-16406 GCA_004027025.1 Myocastor coypus | reverse complement strand
AAAAAAAAAAAAAAAAAAAAGTAATGTGGATTTAGAAAGGTTAATGTTTAGTTGTTTGATCAATCTTATATACCTATATGTATTAACCTAAACTGATCCGATGATGAAAATATGTAATATAACCATTGTTAAATTTAAACAATAAAAGAATTGAAAAAAAGAAATTTTCTGGTCAAGGAGATTATGGGACCTCAGAGGAAAGGGATAAATGAACTATAGTGCATCTAAGGAGAGTCACCCAGAGAAAAACATTTTCTCAGGCTTTCACAGAAAGCAAACTGGCCAAGCAATGGTCGTGACTCATCCCGAAAGCTGACACTAACAACAGTTCTACAAAGTACTGTATATGGTCCCAAACTTAATCTTGAGGGGATTTGACCTTGGAAGATACAAAAAATGAATGTTTTGTTATACAGGTCTTGCTTTGACTTGCCCTGATCACCCAGCAAAAAAGCTTAACTACAATGCATGAAACGCAGAGCTAGGTTGATGAGATGAGCTGTAGGACGCTTGGATCAATAGCCTCCACCATTGCAAGCTTCACTGGTAGCCCAATGCAATTGTGGAACATTGGACTGTGTATGCATCTGCTTCCTCTTAATTCAAAGAGAAGAATTTTCTTTTTTTTTTTTTTTTTTCCTTAGCAACATCAATAGGAAGGTGGGTCATGCCCACACACTGTGCTCTGTAGAACTACTGTGAGGACAATATGCAATGTGTCAACTGTTAAAAAAAAGAAAGGGGAAAAAGAAAAAAAAATTAATGTTTATTGAAAGTGTTAATATTTAATTGTTTGATGAATCTTATATACCTATATCTATTAATCTAAACTGATCTGATGACAAAAATATGTAATATAACCACTGTTAAATTTAAATAAATAAATAAATAAGAAAGGCAGGTATCAGTATCTATGTCACAGGTGATAAAATCACAGGAGAGAAGTTAAAGAACATCTCCACTATTATATAACTAGCTTTGATGAAGACTCAGTTGTTACAACGCAGCAGGACTTTGTGTAATGCCTACTATTTACTAAACCTTCAGGAAATGTCCATAATTAGTGTGACTAGCCCTGCGATGGCTAATTAAACCCTATTTTTATACTATGATTGACAATATCATATTAATTACCATTATACATATACATCATACATGTTATAATTAGTATCTTTACCCTGTCCTGTTTTGCTTTAGGCAGTAATTATTTCTGGAAGTGTTTATGTGTATGTGCAGCATACACATTTACACAACACAATTTTTTTTAATTTCCCATACTAACATACTAAGGACCTTCTACTGAGACAGCAAATACTTGCCCAAGGTGAACCATCTAATGAGTGACACAGCCAGTTACATGCAGGTGGCTTGGCTGTATAGTTCAAGCGATCCTGTTGATAATACATCTACCATCTCTTAAAATTGACATTAGGTATGATATTTAATATTAAATGTTAAGTGGAATATTTAAAGTGTTATACTTTAAAGTATAATATTTAAATGTATATTTATAAATATAAGAAAAACACTACATTCTTTACACACTAAATAATACTTTTCCAATCTTGTTTCTCAATATTATGAATTTACAAAGGGGGGAAAAAAGAAGAAGACAAAGCAGAATGTAAAAGCAGCTGGTTATAGTGAAAACTAAACCTCCATAAAAAACTATTATAGGACTCATAAGATGAGATGTGAAAGTAAGAGTAAACATGCACAAGGAATTTGTCAATACATGGAAGGATCTGAGACCTCAGATAAAAATACGTGACTGTAGCTGAGTTTACGAACTAAGTGCTACAAGGGAGCCTCACAGGCCTGCTTTTTTTCTGCTCCAAATATGCCCACAAAATTACTGCATGGAACTCTGACGAATGTACCTCAACTTGGGAATGGAAACACAATGTCATTTATTAACAACTCTATTTTTGTAGGTCAGACACAGAAAAAAAAAATATCAGATGTTTTCCCTTGTGTGTGAAAATTAAATAAATACTTAATACCTGACAGTACAAGACAATTAGGGAAGGAGATAGTGACAAGGGAAAGGGGGAGAAAGTTGACCTTAGAAACCTCAGCATGGGAATGTGCCTGACAACATCTTTTATATTTGCTTACAATGAAGCAGATACATTCTAGCTTGGATAAAGGCACTTGTGTCCTAACCACTGTACAACCTTCTTCCTCTAACATAAATTGTGGGATCACAGGTTATACTACTACCCAAGACCACACTTCTGTTAGTAAGTACCTACTTATATAGAAGTCTGGACCCATCTGTCTCTTTGATCTCATCACACTTTCAGACAGTTCTCATATACCAAGAATGGGTTTTGTTTTGTTTTTAACAATCCATAGCTTTGTGACTTGTTTTATGAGAACACGACATGGGAAGCAGACATGAATTTCCTCACCTGTTACTCACATCTCAGTAGGATCTACCACATCCTCATGCTGTTATCTTTAGGACAGGCCTCTGCCCTCCTGATCTGGCTCCCTTACTTCCTCTCCTGGAGCAACACACCACTACCTTACCCTGTATCTCTACTGGCCTGTTTCACTGTCTCAGATCTGTCTCCTAATCTCTGCAACTTCTCTAGAGGCTGTATTCCTTTCAGGATGCTAGCAGCTAATGCTCAATGCTAGAACCAGAGTCCATGAAACCACCCCCACTCCTTTCATCACATATTCTTTCAGCCATGGGCTCTCCTCAATGTTTCATTGGATTTTTTTTAATTATCATTTTCTTCTTATTCAAATAACAAAGACAGCTTGCATGACACAGGACAGAGACAGGTCCTTTCAGACTCTTTTATGCATCCTGTTCAGCCTGCCTACTACAGTGGAATATTCCTCCACTATTCTCCATAGCATAAACAATGTCAAGAATCAGCTGCAGGACTTGGAACTTCAATAACTGCTTATCAGAATTAGAGAATTATAATTATTTCACTCTTCTTTCCCAGGTAACCAAGTACTTTACCATTTCAGATATTTGGATTTCTTTTTTTTAAAAAAAGAGGAAAAAACTACTTTAAAAGATATAATTATTTTTTTAAAAAGATATAATTAAAAAAATAAATAAAAGATATAATTTAACCTTAAAAGTTTTTTCTTCTTTGCTGAATCTTCCAGAGTCTTGCTAAGCTTGGCTGTCTGTTTCTGGGGTGTACACAAGATGGTTTCTGTTGATTTCATCCTTTGGTCAATCACTGTGTCCATCTGCCTTGTATCCTGTCCCAAATCCACATCATATTTATGAGGGGATTCTGAATCAATGAATACGACACTCTCTGTGTCATCTTCTTTCTCACTATGTGATGAATACTCCAAAATTTCTGCAGATACTCGCTGTGAAAATTAAGAGAAATATAATTAAATATTCTCTATTTGAGCTTATAGGCATGCAGAACTTGTGCATTAATTCATTGTGACTAAACTCCTTAAAACAGCTTCTTGCCTGAGTAGATAGCTGGACAGTCTAAGCACCCGCCTGGCAAGCGCAGGGACCAGGGCTCAATCCCTAGTACCTCATGCTTTGCCAGCCTTAGGACACCAGGTGTCCTGTGCCTGCCCGGAACCAGGCATGATGGCACACACCAATAATACTAGCACTGTGGATGCTGACATAAGAGGATCACCAAGAGTCTGAGCTATGCAGCAAGACCCTGTACCTAATTAATTAAAACAGCTTCTTAATTATAGGTGTTGCTTGGATCTATTTTGACACACAAAAAAAAATAATAGTAAGCAAAGCATAAGAATAACAGCTTAGAGCCGGGCATGGTGGCTCACGCCTGTAATCCCAGCACTTGGGAGGCTGAGGCAGGAGGATTGGTGCAAGTTCGAGACCAGCCTGGGCTACAAAAGTGAGCTCAAGGCCAGCCTGAACTGCATAGCAAGACCCTGTCTCAAAAAGACAAAAAAAAAAGGGGCCTGGCGGGATGGCTCAGTGGTCTAAAGCGCCTGCTTTGGAAGGCTTGGGTGGCCTCGGGGACCGCGGTTCGATCCCCGGCACCACATGCTGTGCCAGCCCTGCCTTTGGGGTGGGCTGGGCCGGCCGAGGAAGTGAGTGAATAAACAAACAAACGAAGGTTCTGAAACAAGAAAAAAAAAAAGAAAAAAGAAAAAGAAAAAGAATAATAGCTTAGGGCCCAGCAGGATGGCTCAGTGGTCTAAAGCGCCTGCTTAGGAAAGCTTAGGCGGCTGCAGGGACGGCGGTTCGATTCCCGGCACCACATGCTGCGCCAGCCCTGACCTTAGGGCAGGCTGAGCTGGCCATAAAAAATAAATAAATAAACAAACAAAAGTTCTGAAACAAGAAAAAAAATAAAATAAAAAAGAGAGCTGGGCGTGGTGGCACACGCCTGTAATCCCAGCACTCGGGAGGCTGAGGCAGGAGGATCGGTGAGAGTTCGAGACCAGCCTGGGCTACAAAAGTGAGCTCAAGGCCAGCCTGAACTGTACAGCGAGACCTTGTCTCAAAAAGACAAAAATAAATAAATAAATAAATAAATAAAATAAAAATAAAAATAAAAAAGAATAAGAGCTTAAGGGGTCTGGCAGGATGGCTCAGTGGTCTAAAGCACCTGCTTAGGAAAGCTCAGGCAGCTGCAGAGACCACGGTTCTATCCCCAGCACCACATGCTGCGCCAGCCCTACCTTCGGGCAGGCTGAGCCAGCCATAAAAATAAGTAAATAAACAAACAAAAGTAAAAAGAATAAGAGCTTAAGCCAACAGTAACTCAGATATTATGCCAGAGAATTTACTGAAATCAGTACAAATACATTTCTACCTTCCTTCAAGAAAACAAGACAGGACTGGCCAGAAAGCTCAGCAAAAGCACCTGCTTAGGTTCCATACCTTGCATAGTGCCAGTCCCTCCTCCAGAGTCCCTTAGACAGAGATTGAAACTGGGTATGATAGCTCACACCTGTAATCCTAGCTCTTGGGAGGCTGAAAATAGGTGGATCCTACATAGATGGGATCAGTCCCATCTATGTAGTGAGATCCTGTAGACACTGTACTAAATACACAAAAAGAAAACAAGACATTTGCCACAGATATATGTGGTCTCTAAAAGTAAACTAGTAACACTCTCTGAAAGACTGATAATTATTATAATCTGATTTTTATTAGGAAAAAGTATTTCTTGGATTTTAAAATATAATGTGATCACTGGGCATGGCAGTGAATGTCTGTAATCCCAGCACTTCGGAGGCGGAGGTAGGAGGCTCGCTGTGAGTTCAAGGCCAGCCCAGGCTACATAGTGAGTTCAAGGTCAGCCTCAATTACATAGAGAGATCCTGCCTCAAAAAATAAAATAAAATAAATGACTTGACAAAAGAGAATTGTACAGAAATATATGGTAACAAAACTACATTCTTGGTTAAAAAAAAAATATGCTCTGAAGAATAACTGGTAGGTGAATGGTAATCTGATAATTTTAGGAACATGTAGTTTAGGCTGTCATTAATAAGAAGGAGTGACTAAGCTATTTCTCATATATTACATAAGAATATACTTAATGTGTAATACCCACACAGTATGTTAGCTTGTATAGGTAATAAAAAGAAATCTTCAGGCTCATCCTTGCTCTGATACACTACAGTCTGCTTAATTACTACAGATAGGCCCCGCAGGATGGCTCAGTGGTCTAAAGTGCCTGCAGGTGGCTGCAGGGACCATGGTTAGATCCTCCCCCACCACCACCACATGCTGCGCCAGCCCTGCCCTCAGGGCAGGCTGAGCCCGCCATAAAAATAAACAAACAAACAAGAGTTCTGAAACAAGAAAATAAATAAATAAATAACATTTAAAGACAAGTGTCAGTGTGTCTTTAGAGACAGCACATGTCTCCTCTCACATAAAGAGAGATAAATATATACTCTTGGAATAACAATGGCAAATTCATCCATACCCGTCCTTACTGTTCCCAATCCCACTGATGAAATGTTTTAGTAAATTAAGTTAGCGTAATATTTAATGTACCATAAGTCGTTCAGTATACTGATAAGTGCTGGTTCATTTCCAGCTTACACTTTATCCTGAAACAGCTCAATAGCCAAACAGTACTAATTGAAATACTTCAGAGAAAGAGTTCAATTGATACACCATGAGAGGTCAAAGTCCCTGATAGTAGGGACAGTGGTGCTACTAACTGAAATAGAAGAAATATTCATGAGTAAAGAGGAAGAAGGCACTTCTTGAAATTTGAAATTTTATTTATTTAGTCTTTTTGAGACAGGGTCTCACTACGCAGTTCAGGCTGGCCTTGAGCTCCCTTTTGTAGCCCAGGCTGGTCTCGAACTCACACTGATCCTCCTGCCTCAGCCTCACAAGTGCTGGGATTACAGGCGTGTGCCACCACACACAGCTGTGAAATTTGAAAATTTAAATGATCACATGTTCAGGATACAGTCACATGGCACCTGGTTGGAGGCTGGAAATGCAGCTGCTTGTCAAACTGTGGAGGCCACAGGAGAATAAAGGATTCCTGTGAGACTGCTTCCACCTCCACCCTGCAGCAGCACCTAATTAATTCCTGAGCTCACTAACAGTTAAGGTGCATGTCAATGACTTTGATCTCATCATAGCCTCCTGTGGATTGTACAGTGAGTCACAACAAACTCACAATTTCCATTCCTTTTGAGCATATTTTGTTTTAATATTTAATTCTATACAGACAAGATGACTTTTTAAATGCCCACTTTAGGGTAATGTATGAAACTTTGGGTGACAAGCAAGGGTAAAATGAGAAATGCATGCATATACTTTTATGGGCTGAGTCTGCGGTAAAGGCATGTCTCATGCTCCATGTGGGTGAAGGAAAGGCTCGAACCTTGGTCCCAGGTGCCTGAGAGACTTTGCTTTAACCAACTGAGCTACCTGGCAAGCCCTTTTTTTTTTTTTTTTTTTTTTTTTTTGGTGGAGACAGTAAGTCAGGCTGACCTTGAACACTCAATGATCCTACCTCAGTCTCCCAAGTGTTGTAATTATAGGTGTGTACCACCATGCCCAGCTATCACTTTTCTTTAAAAGCTAAAATTCTCGAATTTTAAGAACTATCATTGGGGCTGGGGAGATAGCTCTGTGGTACAAGTACCTGCCTGGTAAGTGCAAAGTCATGAGTTCAAACCCAAATCCCACAAAAAGAAAAAGACAAAGAAAAAAAAAAAAAAAAAAAAAAAAAAAAAAAAAAAAAAAAAAAAAAAAAAAAAAAAAACTATCATAAGTTCAACCTTAAAAATTAATTACCATAGGAGCTGGGGAGATAGCTCCATGGCACAAGTGCCTGACTGGCAAGTGCAAGGTCATTAGTTCGAACCCCAGTCCTGCCCCCGCAAAAAATAAATAAAAAAATAAAGCAACCCACTGCCTCAGCCTCCCCAGTATAAGTGCTGGGATTACAGGCATGTATGTGCCACCATGCCTGGCCAGCAAGATTTAAAAAAAAATAAAATAATAATAATAATAATAATAATAATAATAATATGCCATGCAATACTCTGAACTACTTTCTATAATCCTATCAATTTCTTTATAAAATGCATAGACTTTGAAGATAACACTATGCAATATAACAACCATTACTGATTTCCTTTCATCTTGTTTTGAAATTCTGTATTATATTTAATATTTATTTTTATTCTTTGAAATTAAAATGAAAGAAATAAAATGTACAGAGATACTTGAAAGTGATCTCTCTAAATATTAAAAGAGCTACCTCTAAATTGAGATGCCTCAATTCCCATTAAGGAAATTAAACCAAGTTTTAATCTAAATCCAAGTATGAAAGTCTACATATGTAGGATTGTTCTAGATGAAAAGCTGTGTCTACTCACACATTCAGGAAGAAGTTTGAGCCTAATTGCAAGATGAAGTAGTAACTTTGGTAGTAAAGCTGCCTCAATAACAAAGGAAACAAATTAGGCAGATGAAACACTGCTCTTTAATGTTCAGAAATTAAAGGTTTCAACTCTAAAATTTATAGAGAGGTCATACTAGGAGCAACAGTGAATATCACTAATAAGTAATCATCTCTATTTGTAGCTAAATGCTTACCAAGCTGTTCAGACAGACAGACAGACAGACAGAGTGAGGAATACAAGAGGATAGAATATAAAATTATTCCTCAAAATAACCAATTATAAGTCAAAAAACTGCTCACTTAACTCCTGTTTCAAGCACACATAGTCTTAAGTCTCTGGCCTCAGGCACTAAGAAGGTTCACTGGGAGGCTCTATGAAGACCCCTTGTGTGACTGGTACTGTGTGGGCAGGCACTGGCTGCGCCCTAACTTGAAGGCCAGGCAGCTTCCCCACACCACATCCTGTCATGTGCTGGTTTCTGTTCTCAGAGGCTTCCCACCCAATTATTGACCAGGCCCAGACCTGCCCTTGCAGGATCTATGAGATCACCTAGCAGCACTATGCTAAATGCATTCTGTTTATCATAGGTTCAGCCACTATTCCTTAAAGTAACACTGCAAATGAGTGAAGGGAATGAAAGAGAACTGATGGCTCACATACTAACATAATTAGTTACCAAACACCTTCATTTCCACTCTCAATTCTAAAACGAGATTTACTCACTTGGAAATTAACTGAGTGCCTACTCTATAACAGGAACTACTCTGGATCTAGTGCATGTACGAGGAGAGATCAAAATCGTTATGAATGTGGTCTTAGCATTCCAATAGAATTAAGGTACACACCTTACTTAGTGAGGATTGCTCTTTCATCAGTAAAGAACTGCACTGGATGTGTGAAAGAAGGACAACAAAGCAACCAAAAATGGAGATTATATCAGACTCCCAACTGCTAACATAAATTTATGTTCTGATGGGATTAAAATTAATAAAATAAACACAAAGCCAGACAATACAAAAGCTTAAGTTACTGGTAAGATATACTTCAGTGTTTACATGGTGTGCTTTTTGTGACTGAAATTTTATCCATGAAAATCAGAGCCAACTAGCAAAAGGAGCAAACAAAAGCTATAGATTTTTTTCATATACTCCAGAAACAACAAATTTTTTGTTTTGTTCTGTTTTTTAAAAAAATCTTTTATGAGGTAAACAGGTTTAACAAGCTATACCCCATTATACCTCATAAACCACTTGGCTTGCCTTCTTCAAACCAAATATGTGTTTCTAATCTCAGATTGCAGTACAATGGGAATGAAAACTCAAGTTCCATCAAGGTGAGCTTACCAAAAAGACCACCCCACCTCTTTCTCCATTCAAGGTACTCACTGTAAGGGGCTCAGGGAAAAACTGAGAAACAGTGAAAGTGCTTACTTGAAGAGAAAAGAATTGGTAAGAAATAACAATGCCAGAGGAAGCAACCTGCTGGGTCCTAGTTCACAGTGCAGTAGTTAAAGGGGAAGAAAGGGAGAGTGCCCAGGACCAGGGGGCCTCTAGCAGAAGCACACATACAGCGAATATCCATGATGGTTCCTCATCTCTAAGGTCCTTGCATTGTGAGGCAACAGCTGTCACAGAAGAAGAAAAGCACTTCCTTTTCCAAGAAAAATAATGTACAATTGTGGAATTTTAATGCAACTGATGTAATCTTTGTGATCATATTGTGTTTCAAAACATGCTTAGTGACACAAAGTCCTGAGTCAGTCTCAAAAGATGCAAAAGATGCCACTTGTCAGTCCTAGGCAAGGACAGAAGATACCCTCAGTCTGATAGAGGCCAAGGATCTTCTGACTCAGACCTACACTCAACAGGTGGGGAGAGAACCAAACATGACTTTGTGTTTTAAAAATAAATCTAGTCATTTATGCAGATAAATCCAAGGTAAGACAGAAGCTATTTCTGGTCAGAGTGAGACCTCCTTGTTTTTATACAACAGATAAATGAGGATAGGGGGAAAAAAAGAAAGAATTAGAGAAGGGTCTGAAGAAGGGAATGGAGCCAGGTAGATGTCTTAAGAAAACAAAAGCAATAAACAGGAAAAGCTATGAAAAGCTATTACAGGGCCTTGAACTATGCCTCGTTGGGGTGCTGCTCCTCCCACACAAAGGAATTGTGGTTCAGTCCCCAGCACCACATACTCAGCCAGCCACGAAAAATAAGTTTCTTTTTCTTTTGTTAGTGAATATTAGCAATGCAGAATGATGAACGATGAGGTTTATTTTGGGAAACTGATACATACATTTGACATATCTGATAATTCTCTATCCTATTGCCTCCCCCTTTATCCCCTTACTCATCTCCAAAAGATTGCTTTCTAATTTCCAGTCATCCTTTTTTTTTTTTTTTTCCGCAGAACCAGGGATTGAACTCAGGCCGCTGTTCTTTCCAGGCAAGTGTTCATTGCACTGAACTATCTCCCCAGCCTCCAATCATTTTCTTTATTATTTTTAAGTTGCTCACATAAAAGAAAACATGTAATAGTTAACCTTCTGAGTTTCACTTATTTTGCTTTAGCATGACTATTTCCAGCTCTCTCCATCTTCCTGAAAATGACATGATTTCATTCTTTATAGCTAAGTAATATTCCATTTTACTTTACCAATTCATCTGTTGATAGGCATCTGTAGGCTATTTGTACAGCTTAGCTATGGTGAACTATACCACTATAAACAAGGGCATGCATATATAACTAGAGCACAATGTCTTTAATTCTTATAGGAATATATGCAGGAGTGGTACAGCTGAATCAAACGGTACTATTCTCAGTTTTTTTGGAAGAATCTCCATACAGTTTCCTAGCTGAACTAGTTTACACCAGCATCAACACTGCAGGTGAGGGGCCCGGCGGGATGGCTCAGTGGTCTAAAGCGCCTGCTTGGAAAGGCTTGGCCGGCTTCAGGGACCGCGGTTCGATCCCCGGCACCACATGCTGCGCCAGCTGAGCCGGCCATAAAAGTGAGTGAATAAAGAAACAAAGGTTCTGAAACAAGAAAAAAAATAAATAAATAAAATAAAAATTAAAAAACAAAAAAACACTGCAGGTGAATAAGCTTCTTTTCTCTAGCTTTACCAGAGATACAGCTCAGCAGCTAAGACCTTGCCTGGCAAGCACAAGGTTCTAAGTTTGATTTCACACACACACACACACACACACACACACACACACACACAATCCATCCTTTGAATTCTCTCCATTCTTTGTTTTTTTGAGACAGTGTGGGTGCTGCTCCTCCCACACAAAGGAAGGCCGTTCAGACTGGTCTTGAGCTCACTTTGTAGCTCAGGCTGGTCTAAAACTCGCACCCATCCTCCTGCCTCAGCCTCCCAAGTGCTGGGATTATAAGCATGCACCACAGCACCCAGCTCTTCATTCTTTTTTTTTTTTTTTTTTTTTCCTTCATTCTTGAAAACTATTCTGATTATGGTTAGATGGAACTTCAAAGTTTTGACTTAATTTTCCTAATGGCTAAAGATGTTGAATACTTTTTCATATACTTATTGGCCATTTCTATTTTTCTTTTAAGAAGTGTCCATTTGGGCCCGGCAGGATGGCTCAGTGGTCTAAAGCACCTGCTTAGAAAAGCTTGGGCAGCTGCAGGGACCATGGTTCAATCCCTGGCACCACATGCTGTGCCAGCGCTGCCCTGAGGGCAGGCTGAGCCAGCCATAAAAATAAATAAACAAACAAACAAAAGTTCTGAAACAAGAAAAAAATAAAATAATTCTTTTTAAAAAAAAGTGTCCATTCCATGTACTTGTTCATTATTTATATTTATTTTTTAATTTTTTAAAGACTACAAAATGGTGAAAAAGGAAAATAAATACATTAAGTTCAATGTAATAACAAAATTTCATTAAAGAAAGTAATAGAAATTCAACAGTGGGGGCTGGGGAGATAGCTCAGTAGAATAAGCACTTGCTTGGCAATCGCAGGGTCCTGAGTTCAATCCCCAGTACTGAAGAAAAAAAAAAAACAATTCAACAATGGTGGTTATATTGCATGTTATATTCAAGTTAGTTGTTTAGGTTACCAGATACAAACCTGCAAAACTGGTAGGAAAAACAAGTTGTAAAAAATTAAAAAGAAAAAATAAGTTGATTTTAAAAATTTCAGCATTAACTTAACTGCTCCTTTCAATAGGCCAGCAGAAATCAGTAGTACAATTATCCAAATTACCGTGTGTGAATATTTCTGTATCACTTCTTTCTTTTGTCCTTTTCCTCATCTGTTTTTCCTTCCCACTATACAGACTCTTTCTCTTTCAGTGTCTATTGTACTGTTCAGATTTTATTTACTCTTTCCAGTTCTCACACTAGCAAGACAATAATACCATGTTTGCACATGTAGGTCTGATTTATTTCACTTACCAATACAGTCTCTAGTTACATCCATTTATCTATAACAGCCTTGATCTTTTTTTTAATAGCTGTAAAAATACATCTTTTTTTTTCCATTCCTCAGATGATGGACATTAGTTTGTTTCCAAGATTTAGCTAAGACAAACTGTGCTGCTATAAACATGGATGCATATATATCCCTCTGGTATGATGTTTCCAGTTCTTTTGAAAAATTACTAGGAAGGGAACAGCTGGCATGAATGGGACCTCCAATCCTAGCTTTTTGAGGAATTTCCACACTGACTTCCATAGCAGCTGTACTAGTCTGCACTCCCACCAACAGTGGAGAAGGATTCCTTTTTCCCCACAGCCCTTCCAGCATTTGTTATTGACTTCTTGACAATAGCCATTTTTGGGGCTATAAGATGGAATCTCAGTGTTGTCTTAATTTGCATTTCTTAAACGACCAATAATGTTGAACTTTTTTTTCCATATATTTGCCATTTGTACTTCATCTCTGAAGTGTATATTCATCTCAGATGCCCATTTTTTGACTCAGCCTTTGAATTTTGGAGGTCTGGTGTTTCATTAATTCTTTTATTTTAACTTCATTTATTTATGTTATGGCTGGCTCAGCCTGCCCTGGGGGTGGGGCTGGCACAGCATGTGGTGCCAAGTACTGAGCCTCGGTCCCTGAGGTTGCCTAAGCAGGTACATTAGACCGCTGAGCTATCTTGCTGGCCCTGTTTCATTAATTCTCTACATGTTCTAGATAGAAGTCCTTTGGCTAAAGGACAGTCAGCTATAATTTTCTCCCAATTCATGTATTTTCTTTAATTTCTTTTGATGTACAGAAACTTTGGAAAATACTTGCTCTCATTTTTTGATTGGATTGTTGTGGGGGTTTAATCTTTTTAGTTCCATATATATTCTAGACATTGATATTCTATCAAAATACCACACTCATTCTTTAAATTATATTTCTACTCTGTTAATACATTTGGTTTGCGTTTTGCTTTGCTTTTTGCGGGACTGGCATTCAAAGTTATGACCTTGCACTTGCCAGGCAGGCACTTGTGCTATGAAGCTATCTCCCCAGCCCTTATATTTCCACTCTGTTGTTTCCTTTGCTATGCAGAAGTTAATTTGATGTAATCTCATTTATTGATTCCTGATATTATTTATTACACTACCGGAGTCCTATTCAGGCAATCTTTCTTTTGTTTATGGTTTTAAGTGTTTCCCCACTACCTTACAGCAATTTCAAATTTTCTGGTTTTGTATTTAGGTCTTTGACACATTTTGATTTTAGTACAGGATGACAGATAAGGATCTAGTTCCAACACTTTGCCTGTAGATATCCAGCAATCCTAGCAGCTAAAGAGGCTGGCTTTTGGGGCTCCTCTATCAGAAATTATAAAGTTTGGCAGGGAGTATCAGAATCAAACTCTGGGCCTCGTGCTTGCCAGGCAGGCGCTTGGTGTCACTAAGCTGTATTTTCAGCTCCAAACATCAAATGGCTATAAATTCACAGTTTTGTTTGTGACTTGTTTACCATACTCTACATGGGAAGTTTTATGTCACTGGGAATATCTCTCAAAAGGGACCGTAGCATCCTTGACCCTTTCCTCTTCTGCTTCTGCATGGAAGAACAGCTCTAACACAGTAGAGCTAAATTTGCTGCCTTTCCACAGGCCAAAGACAACAAGGTGAATTGTACATAGACTAAAATCTCTAAAACTATCAACCAAAATAAATCTTTTCTCTTTATAAGCTGTGTATTTTACATATTTGTGACAGGAACAGAAAACTAAGGTAACATTTATGGGGCATGGTATAAAATCTGCGCAACCCCAAAAGTTGTGAAGTAAAAACTTAAGAGTAATATTCTGTTCACTGACACTGGCATATTCTAGACTTGGTGACATTCTCCAAGGCTGTTCTTTCCTCCATGAGAAAACTTAGCTCATCCTTTTCTCCACTTGAGACTAATCAACCAACAGATAATCTTTTCATTGCACAATTCCTGAACAGTACCTGCATTTAGCTCTTATAACAAAATATCTACAGATATTTTAAACAATAGTAATGTGGGACTACCACAAAAATTCTCCTTAATTTGCAAGTCAGTGAAATTGAACTAATTTCAAACTTGTTAAAAATTACTGAATTAACATGGCCAAAGCTTACATAATGAAAGGAATTGCATTTTCTTTTTTTCTTTTTTTTTTTTTTTTTTTTGTCTTTTTGAGACAGGGTCTCGCTGTACAGTTCAGGCTGGCCTTGAGCTCATTTTTGTAGCCCAGGCTGGTCTCGAACTCTCACCGATCCTTCTGCCTCAGCCTCCCGAGTGCTGGGATTACAGGCGTGCGCTGCATTTTCTTTAAAAAAGAAAATTTCACCCAGACTACTGCCAAATTTTAACATACTCTGGAAAGGGTTATAATTCGTATGTCTTGATGCCTGGCAGCTCTGAACCATGGGTGGTGTGACTGTCCCACTGTGCAACTGGGTAGTACAAGCTGCCTGATGGAAGAGTTACACAAGTACCACAAATGGTCCTAGCCAGCAGAAAGGCATTAAACTTGGAAACCGGAAATGCTCTGATTGCATGTTCCCTTTAAATTGCCAAAAGTCCAGCTAGCTACCAGCATACATCAATCACGTGCCCAATTTTCTCCATACTATCAGGTAAAAACCTTGCTTGTTCCTGAAATTTTTAATATACTCTGAGTAAAAAAGAAATCACACACTGTAGTTTCCATTTCTTTTCACATAAGACCTGGCAATTTAGACTATGAAATTTTCAACAACTGTAATTTTTTTTTTAAAGATAAGCTTTTCAACTAAGAGAAAGCTGAGGTCATCATCACTTTTTAAATTGTAGTCTGAAATACTACTTGAATTCTATAGTCAACAGCAGATTGTTAACACTTTATAAACATCATTTCAGAAGCCCATAACCATGTGCTGAATATTGCCATGTATATCTCCATTTTCCACAGTTAGATCATGAGTTTGATAATTTTTTTTAATGTATTCAGTACAGGGTCTACAGGGTCTCTACACAAATTAGGGGCTCACAATGATCTCCTGTTTTCAGTCTCAGTGCACTCCAGGGGTGGGGCCAGCACAGCACAAAGATATCAAACCCCATCCCTGCACCTGCCTAAGCAGGCACTTTAATCTGCTGAACCATCTGGCCGGCCAAAGTTTGATAGTTAAAATAAGATTTTAAAGACAAATTATAGCCCTCGCCCTTAGGTTATCCTTTCATTTCCCTCATGATGAGCGCTGTAACTACCACAAAGAATTTTAGGCCTGGGCAACATGGACAAGTTCTTTAACCTCTTTGTTCCACAACTATAAAAATGTAAAACTATTTCATGAAATCATCGTGAAAATTAATTAAAAGAGAATAAAAGGCACTAACAAGTACTTAAGCACAGGGACAGCAACTTGTCTTGCTTATCCCTGATGCTCATTGCTGACTATGCAAATAGTGAACCTATTCATCAACACTAACCACAGGCCTTGTTTCTGCTAGGGACAAAAGATCAATAATAAATTTTTCTAGATTTCAAGAAACTTAAAACATAGAAGAAGGAACAGAGAAACAAACACAATGGTAAGACCACGTCACGAGAAACTTACAGGGTGAAGGAGGACTTTATTTTATGGGCAAGGATTTGTAGGGATGTCTTCCCAGAAGAGGTGGCTAGACAGTGAGTAGTTGTCTTAGGGGTGGACAGAGGTGGGAAGAACAGGGCAACATGAAGGGATGAGCAGTCCACCATATTAAAAGACCACGATGTGGTCAGCATGGTAGAGAAGGAAGACAATTTACATAAGCAGCTAAGTTATTACAACCAACAAAGTTTTAACTGGAGGATTTCTATCTCACCTAGTACAACTCGGCCATCTGTTTATAAGCTTTCCTTGTTTTAAGTAATTCTACAGCCAGGGGCCTTATTTTATGCCCTGTTTTGATACTTTACTATACTCCTTTTAAACAGATTTTTTTTTTTTTTTTGGTCAGTACTACTGAGGGTTAAACCCAGGACCTCACACATGGTGTGCTCTACCATTGAATTATATCTCAAGACTGAGACAGGAATTTTTTTTTTTTTTTTTTTTTTT
>PVJA010043978.1:0-16420 GCA_004027025.1 Myocastor coypus | reverse complement strand
AAAAAAAAAAAAAAAAAAAAAAAAAAAAAAAAAAAAAAAAAAAAAAAAAAAAAAGCAGTCCTCATCTAGTGAGAGGCTTTCTGGAAAGCACGGATTTCGAAGTTAAGTATTGGCACTTGGGGAAATATTCACCACAAAGTTCCCTTAAGTCAATGGATGGATGGATGGATGGATGGGCCTATGAAATAATAGCTGCTGGACTACTGTAGTAGTCTCTGGCTGCAACAGATCTTTTTCCAAGATTATAGTGCAAACTATATAGTTGAAAGATAAAGCATTTTTCAATTAGAATGTGTGTATGCACAGAAAATGTAAAATATCTTTTTTTTTTTTTTTTTTTTTTTAGTGGTTCTAATGTTTTATGAAGGATAGAAAGAGAAACAGGGTCTGTGTTTTTGGGTCAGGCCAAGGTAGAAAACAAAGTCCACACTATAGCAAGAGGGTGGCCACCATGCGAGGCAGACCACCCTGGTGACCTAAAGTGTAGAATTTCCGTGGTTTCAGAACATTTCTCTGAAAGCATGAGAATATCCAGGTGTTTCAAGAGCTCAGCAACATAAATGACTGCTGATAAAGAGCGACATCTTCCTTGAATTTAAATCGGATCTGTTTTTTAAGTTTGTGTCACACATAAGTTTGCAGAAATACATTGTTTTGTGTAAATTGAGATATAATAATGTTTAATAAATGTGTAAGAACTGCAGGGTACCTGCAAAATCACACATAAAGAAATTAAAGGAGCACTTCATTTTTATCTAGATGCAGTTTTATTAGGGCAATCATTCCACATCAAGGTATATTATGACACTACACTACAAGCGTCTTCCATTGTGTAACTTACTAAAAGTGTAGCCTTGTAAACAAGTGACACACAGGAGTTCAGCTATGTGGATGGGTGTCCAGGAGCTAAAAATCTAGAAAGGAAAGGAAATAAACCTAAGTATCTTTCACAGGGCAATGCAGCTCAACTTTTGGATGCTTTATAATGTGTTTTCTGTTGGAAATTAATAACACATTATAATATATGAACCTAAGATAACATGTCAGAGAATTACCTTTAGCATTTTAGAAAATTAATATCAGTCATGTCTCTATGAGAAATTCAATAGATTTATTAACAAGATGAAAATAGTGTGTCTCAGCTCTAAAACAGAAATTGTTCACACATTGTATAATTTGGTATTAGGAAAGGGATTCAAGTGCTTAAAATACAAGATTTGTTACTATGTGAATGACATAGTTTTAGATAATATAAATAATTCATGTTTAATTTAAAGTATAATATAATATCAGATAGTATGCATTTTATTTGAGTGATCTTATTCTACAGCTCGGTTATGATTATTTCTTGCTTTCATCTGCCTGAACATTACAGTAAGAAGCCCAATCTCTTCATCTGGGAAAAATATTGCTTTTTCATCTTTTATGTAAGTTGGAGGCATCCAGTTTCAATGACTGTGTTGCTTTGGGGCTGTATTCTATTCAATTGTTCTTGTATCGCATGCTTTCTTCAAATTCAATTAATGGTCTCATGCACAGGCTCAGTGTTTCCATACAGCACTGAGAAGCTGAAATACTATATCTTAAAAGTTGACTGTGACTCTTCCTTCCAGTAACAAGGAAGAATTATTTTATTTAGATGCTTCCTCTGAGGCATACCCTCTCCATAGATGATTACTCCAGCACGGTCCTGCCCTTTGAAACTGCAAGTGTGATGCTAGCCTTGGGGGTATACCAAAATGCTTTCCTCTGCTGGGTTTCAAAGAAATGCAATATTCTGATAGGATCTCAAAAGTCCTAAAGAAAAGCCATGCAAACGCCAATCTATCCATCTTCAGCACCAGCCAGAGCAGGGCAGATTTGCCCTTTGATTATCCTTGCAATGCAATAGATACTGTTCTCAAGATGTTTTAAAAATCTGTTCTCCCCCCATGTTTATAAAGAAAGAAGTTAGGAAAGAAAGAGGTGGTGTTTGGGGTTCACATAAATGAGGATATTTCTAATGACTTTAGGAAAGTTCAACTTCCAAGGTTAATTTTATGAAAGTTTGTTAACACATTTGCTGTATAAAATGAATTCCAGTGATCCATATTGGAGTTCTTTTTCAGTATGAATTCTAAAATAACAGTAGACAATCCTCAAAGTCTAGTGATAAAAAGGTACAGGAAATCCCAACATTAGTTTAGAGAATACGAAGAAGTAATTTTAAATATATAAATTCTGATACACTTGGGATGGTGGAAAGGCAGCTTTAATACCTTGCAGATGCTCCCACATGAAAATAAAATTTTAAGCCTTTAAACCAGAAATCCTACAATTCAAGTTACAAAGTCTTAATAATTGCAACATATTCTCGGTGCGGAGAGCGTGTCTGTCGAAGGCAATGAAAAGTCACTTGGCTACGCTTACCCAGGAGATCATGGTCCTGTGATGGCTTTACCAAGGAAGGCAATATAAGACGACATGACTGACAAAGCAGAGCGATTAGGACAAACTAAAACAAATAGATAAGCGAGCAAGAGAGTTGGCTAGCAAACTGGATAAACCAGTGACTAAAATGATGACGCTTGAATGCCTAATGACTAAGGAAAAGACTGTACTGGGTTAGGTACAGTTTTCAATTTGCTCAAAGATGGGATACAAGATCTGTCCATGGAAACAAATGCTTGCTTAGAAATAATGTCACAGAGTCTTATGTGGATTGGCACACACACATTAATGGGTGTGGCGATATTTTAAATTATGTATTAAAAAAATCACAGCTGGCAAGAACGTGAAAATAATTTCAGGAGGACAAGCAGACCCTAACCCAGGGATGGGAAGGCCGTGATTCTGAGTCGGCGTGGGGTCCGGGCAGCTACCTCACTTCTGAGGACAGCTCTGATCTAGTGAGGGACCAAGTGCAAGACTCAAACAGCAGTGTTTTGGGACACAATGACTTCATTTTTACAGGTATGTACGAAGAGTTCTGTTTGCATATTGTTCACTTCACT
Source organism: Myocastor coypus (assembly GCA_004027025.1). Taxonomy (NCBI): domain Eukaryota; kingdom Metazoa; phylum Chordata; class Mammalia; order Rodentia; family Myocastoridae; genus Myocastor; species Myocastor coypus. The sequence continues at coordinate 13,427 of PVJA010043978.1, read as the reverse complement.
GCTCTGTTTTCTAGTTCATAAGAAAGGTTTCAGACACTGATGTTGAGCAGTGACATGGATTTTACTTTATACCTAAGTGTATAAATCTTTAGGCATAGGATTATTCCAACTTGTATTACTTTTAATATGACATACTAATTCTATGTTATAACAGAAGATATATACATGTATTTATGGTAGGAGCCCCGTAACATTCAGGTACACAAGAAAATAACCATTGCCTGTTACCTAACAAGCTATTTTTTTCCTGTTTTGGGAGAGAAGTTTTTTTTTTTTGTACAGAGCCTCACTACTGACTCGTAGTGATCCTCCTGCTTGTACCTCTCAAGGGCTGGCATTACAGGTGTGCACCACCACTCTCAGACTCCATCGCTGGCTCAGCGTACTCAAGAGCAGGGCCGGTGTGGCAGGCAGGGCCAGGAACTGAATCCTGGGCCCTGTGCTTCCCTACGCAAGCGCTTAATCCGCTGAGCTATGGCGCCAGCCCTAGGGAGTGATTTCTTCTTGACATTTTGACCATTACGGGATTGTTTATTCCAGCGAACTTTACTGGCATAATTTGATGAATTTCGATTCACAGATTTTCATTCCGAAGGAAGATGAGATTGCTCTCCCAGTACTGTCACCTTCTCCTTCACTTAAATCTCTAAGGAATAGCACAGAGTCAACCGTCTCTGCTTATACCTATTTGCCTCTCTTCCTTGCCTGGGGTCAACTGGTGTCTTCCCCATCACCAAAAGCTCAGGGGCACCACACAGGGCTGTAGGTCACGGCAAGAGAAGCCAAGAGTGGAGAATGGGTTAGGGTTTCCGTGCATTTGTCGCCGCCATAGACTCATGTAGTCATTGACGTGCAGTTCTGCAGTTGGTGATGAATTCAGACCCAAGGCTGCGCTTAAGGTTGTGAGTACTGCTGGGATTCTGGGTGTGAGAGCTGTACCCAGGCTGGGGCAGAGAGCCTGAATGTAAGGTAAGCAACACAGAGAGACGACACACTTGCTGTCTGCTGCCTTTGCTCCACTACTGCTCTTGTTCCTCCCTTTTGGCTCTTGCTGTTTGCTGCCCTGTGCCACTCAGCCTTGGAGCCAGCTGAGTATGGACTGAAACCTCCAGTAGCTGTGAGCTAAATAAACCTTTCCTGCCCTAATGCTGAGTGTCAGCAATTTGTCCCAGCAACGAGGGAAGAGTAACTGAGGCGTGAGTGAAGGCCTTACGGGACCACAGCTGGTGTTTTAGCTTCCAGTCTAACTCTCTCTGGACCATAAAACTTTTCCTGAATACCTAAAACTTAAGCCTGGGAGTCACAACTGAGTTCTTACCCATGGGGCCTCAGCAGCAAGACTTCTCGAAACATTTACTGACGGGTAAAACAAAAGTTGTGGGTTTTATACAGGCAGCGGATCAGGAGAGCCAAAGCAACAGATAGTGCTGTTGCTGAATCTGATTTGGTGCCAGTGACAGCGCAGGAAGCCCATAGCATCCTCACAGGTCTGGGAGTCCCATGGCACCCTAGGTGAGCACCTCCCCTCCCCTGCCCGGCTCGCACTGGAGGAGATGCACAGAGTAATGGCAGGACAACCAGGCGAATACCAGCAGGTTGGCCAGGGCCCCAGTGCTGAGAAGAGGCGTTCTCTATGGCTGTCCCAGGCCAGGGCTGGCCTGGAGGACTCACAAGCAAGTGGCTTGTACGTGGGGGAGGTTAAGAGACCACGGCCACAAACAACAAGCACCCAGCCCTCGGGGCAGCACCGTGGGACTCTGAACACAGCACCCCAGCATCTGCCGCACTTTGCTCTGAAAGACACTACAGAGAACTCAGGGCTCGAGTCTCTTTCCACCCACCTTGTTCTTATTCCTCTTTCTCCCCCAAAGCAGGCCACAGAAACAAAGAACCCGGTTTCCTCTAGCCCAGTCACAGAAACAAGCACATGCTTCCCTTAACGCAGCCAGCAACACTAGAAGTCTTTTTCAGAACCGGTTCCTAACGTTCTGTGTAAGAAGTGCTCTGAGCGACCACGTCCTATCGTGGATCACGGAGCCCTCGCTCCAGATGGGTGCTACTCTAGAGCCGGGACGAAGCAGCGTCGCATCGAGCGGCCGGCACAGAGGCAGACAGTCCTGCGTGGCTTGCCGGCTTCAGGCTGCTCCCCACGAACCCCCTCCGTGCAGTCACACTGCTGCGCTGCTTTTCCATCTCACTAAATCTATGCACGAAAGTGGGACACATCCCGGAGTCTCGGAGTCTTCAGTCCTGACGTCTCCCGTGTCACCTCAAACTTGGATTAGAGAAATCTGTGATATTTTTCTCTTGTGAACTCATCTTTCCCCCTATGAAAGTTGGAGGTGGCCCTTCTGACGGGGAGCGAGGCTGTCGCACCTTCCTGCCCACTTCGCGGCATGCGTTCAGAGATCCTGAGAGCCCTGCTCTCGGAAGAAGTGGCATAATTTATACATGAAAGCTACTGTGATTTCATTTGTACGAGAGGGGCCTGGAGCACTCAAACTAGATATAAAAATTCATAAGCTTCTTCTAAATTATGGGTGTTCAGAGAGATTAATTATATAACCCGCATAATAGGGGCCAACCCGGGTCCTAACACAGGAAGTCGGCTGATACATTTTCCTACTGCACAAGAGACTTCATACATGGCTTTCTTTTATTTCTTGCAGCAGTCCATTAAGTTATTAATGATGAATGGCCTGGAAACAAACTTCTCAGAAGCCTAATCACCCAACGTCTCACATCCACTTGCATGTGTTAGAACACCAAGAGGCTTCCTCCTCCAAAATTTCTCTACTTGTTGGTTTTCCAAGGTCTGAGTCTCCACTGGAAATGAGAGGAAGGAATAAGCAGGATGCGGATGTGCTTTGTTTCAGATAATAATAACTAAGGCATCCGCCATCTTCATCACACAAATGACAGAAGCGCTGCTGTCACAGAAGCTGTCCCATGGGGAGGCTTCCTGGTCTCACCACACTGACCTACCACAAGGGTGCAGCCTGTGCGGCAGTTCTGCAGGGACCTCAGTACTCTGGGTCATCTGTTTCTGGGTGTAAGGGTCTGTGTCGAGTTGTGCCCCCAAAGCCTCATGCAGCCATGGGGTGGGAACCTCTAGAGTTTGAGATTAACTTATGATCTACTTGAATTATAGGTCTTAGTAGCGATGAGATTATGGGTCTGAGTTCTGCTGGGATTATGGGTGTAGCCTAAGGTGGACAGGCTGAGGCAGAGAGCCTGAATGTAATATAAAGAGAGACAGAGAGACAGACTCTCTCTGTTGCTCTCTGCTGTCCTGATTGGTCAGTCACCTCTGCTGTAATTGGTGCTGTTCTGCCACCACGAACTGGATGCTCTCTGCCCTGTTCCACTCAGCTCTGGGCCAGCTGAACATGGACTGAAACCTCCAGGAACTGTGAGCTGAATAAACCTTTCCTTCCTTCATTTTGGGTGTGGGGTATTCGTCCCAGCAACGAGAGACGAGTACCTGAGACCCTGGGTAATGGGACTGTGGCTCACTTTGACCTTCTTCCTAGTTTTCCCTCATTCTCCACAATACATATGCATCATTTCTGATCCTACCTGCGATGGTAAGGCTTGAGTCTAGTTTTAAATTCAATGCATTATGATAGTGTGATGATTTCATAATCATTGTGAAATAACAGCAAATGAGAGTCCATCTAGGTGACCAAGCAGATGTGTCTAAGGGAACAATGACAACGAAAGCAGCGACAGGTCCTGGATCCCCATTCATCTTGTCTTCTGCCTCCAAACACTCTCACCTGGAGCTGTGACATCAACTCTAGCCCTGCATTTCTCGCGTGCCTGCTTGGCTGGGAGATTTTAAAATTTCTGTCACCTATATTTTCTCAACCAGTCCTTGAAATAAACCTTTCCCTTCCTGGTTCCCTGGAGAATTCTGGAACAACTTTCCAGATGGAAGAAAAAGCCAGTGACACCGGGCACTGGATGTGTAGAAGTTCTCCCACCATAGTGAGTTAGGCTGTTGTGCTGGCCTTGGTGCCCTGGGCCCTGCGTGTGGCATGGGAAAGCAGGGTGTAAGCACCTGAAGACACCCCCATAGGTAGCCAGCGCTTCTGGCAAAGATTTGGCCAGCTGTAATGAAGAACTGAAAGAATGGGAATTCGAGTGATGTTACCAAGTCTGCATTTCCAGTGCCACATTAAATAAGCTTTTGATTTCTTTTATAGAAACTAATTGGATCCAAATAGTCACACTACTGATCAATTGAAGCATTAGTGGCCTTATCAGCCATATACTTGTTGGACCTATAGGTTCAGGTATTTTTGTCATTCGACCACTTTTATTTATGCCATAATACTGGACCACTCTTCCAGTTGACTTTTGCAATATCCTCATTAGTTATAATAAATGTTTAGGTAGAGACAATCCTTATAAGGAATTCACTCTTCTAGGCTACAGTCTTTGAACTTTCTCCTTTGGTACTTACAGTATTCTTAGAGTTGCTCATAAGACATGTGTCCTACATTATTTCTCCACAGCGAATACTATTGACATGAAGAAAGCAGAATTGAAACCATTCAGAAAGGGAAAGCAGTGGCTCTGACTCCCTGCACCCACGTCGTGATCTTCATTCAAGTTTTGCTCTTAGCCAAGGTTACTCACAGAGACTCACTTGTCTTCTAAACTAAAGAGATCACTAAATGAACACCGGGTGCAGTACAACAATGGAGTATGATCAGCAGGCAGGCATCAGGACTGGGAGAAACAGAACACATTCAAATCAGGCCAAAAAGCTTTCTTATAAAGAAAGAAAGTGGCTTACAATTTTACTTGTCCTAAGGCTTCAGGAAAGAACATACATTATTTTGAGACTCGCTTCTGAAGGATTTGCCTTTCTCCCTGGGCACTTCACCTGAGCACACTTCATAAGTCACATGCCATCTAGGCTAGATTCAAGGTTCCTTCTTGAATTACATCCACAGGGTCACGAGGAGGGAGGGAGGGAGGGGCAGGGGCTTTCGACTGGAGACTGGAGCTATGATTTATGCTGGGCTGCAAACTTAGGTTCTGACCAGGACTCTTCTACCTTTCCATGAAAAGCAAGAAAAACACCAAAAGAAAAACTACCTGAAGGCAATATAAATGAGCACGGTGAATTAGTATAAAGCTGACTTACCTAACTAGTGCCTATGTGACTCTGGGATAATTATTGTACTTTACAACTACCCCACAGCTCTGTTATAAGTCCTATCCCTGGGCAATACCTAATTTTCTCAGTGTTACAAACAGATCTACACCAAAACTTCATTGAAGATTTATTAAATAGCCCGGCGTGGTGGCGCACGCCTGTAATCCTAGCACTCGGGAGGCTGAGGCAGGAGGATTGGTGAGAGTTCGAGACCAGCCTGGGCTACAAAAGTGAGCTCAGGACCAGCCTCAACTGCATAGCGAGACCCTGTCTCAAAAAGACAAAAAAAAAAAAAAAGATTTATTAAATAATGAAAAACATAAGAACTATAGTTCAATATCCAAGATTAAAAGTCAAACCTTGGTGACAACGAATAATACTGAACTATTTATAGTCATATTTATTTCACTGTTTATATTTTACCTCAAAGAAAGGGTTCATAAAATTCATTTACTCTCATACCTTTCATATCTATCTTCATTTAATTCAAAGGTCAAATGCCAGTGGTGTGGATCAGAGCTGTATAATATAATAAACAAGAGTAGAGAAAACTCAAATGTCATTTGGCTTTTTCACCATCATGATTGTGAAAGCAGAAAAAATAAACTAAACTGAATTTGATGCGTTGGTCTGCAGAGCAAGTTTTCCTTGTTACGGAGGAGGCATGCATGGGGATCAGAACAAATGGAGTTCATAAAATGTCATTGCACAGTGAAATATATGCTCCCTCATTTCCTGTAGGTTCGGCTTTCTATGATTTCAGATTTAAAATATGGATAATTCCACAGAGCAAAGTTCCACAAGAGCAAAATCCCCAAGATAAATGAGCTCTGAGGGAGCCCGAGCTCTGGGTTCACATACACCACTGTACACCCATCATGCACCCCAGCAAGTATCACCGTTTCTCCACATGACTTCCCTCAGCCTGAGCTACCCCAATCTGAAGAACTTGGTTTTCAGTTATTCTTTGAGGATATGCAAACTCTAGCAATCTTCCAAGAAGCACTGTCTTTCTTCCCTGTCAAAAGACCTAAGCTGAACACATACTACAGGAAACTGAAAAACACAGAAATCTGGAAAACACCAACAGCGAAAAGTTCGGATGGCTTCACAGTAGGAAACTCTGGATAGGACAAAGACCATACTCCTTGAAAGAAGAATAAAAGCAATCGCAAGAGCAAAATGAGCCAAATAACAAAAGCCTTTAGAAAGCACAGTTTTCATGCCCAGCACTGTGGTGCACGCTTGTAATCCCAGTGCTTGAGAGGCTGAGTCAGGAGGCTCCCTGTAAGTTTGAGGTCAGCCTTTGCTACACAGAGAGTTCAAGGCCAGCCTCAACTGCATAGCGAAACTCTGTTTCTAAAAGACCGAAAGAAATGAACAACCAACCAACCAGCACAGTTTTTCAGCCCCACAATCATCCCAACCTTCTACTGTTCGACATTCTTTCTGATGTCCAAGTTTTGCACCCATGGAATGGCCTCTTCCCCTCTTTTCTACTTGGAATATTCCTATTCAGTCTTTAAAACTCAGTTAAAATGTGACCACTTTGGGCAATGTTTCTGGCTTCTGAGAGAAAACAGCCCTCCTGGATGATGTTTTCTACCCTGAAATTGTACTACCTGTGCTGGCCTTATAATTCTCAGCCTTTGTGCTCTGAGTTTGTCTGTCTCCACCTTGGGTAGGTGCTATAGACTGCTCCTGAGGCCCTAAGCACTGTGTAGGATTCTTAACCCTTAGTGCAGCGGTTCTCAACCTGTGGGGGTCGAACGGTCAAAACACAGGGGTCACCTAAAGCCATTGGAAATCATAACTGTAGCAAAATTACAGGTTTGAAGTAGCCACCAAAATTATTTTTTGGTTTGGGGTCACTGCAACATGAGGATCTGTATTGCAGGGTCACGGCATCAGAAAGGTTGAGAACCACTGCGTTAATGGATCCTCAATGAATATAAGAGAAAGGAGGCTAAACATCATTAGGGCACAAGGGTCAGGAAACTGACCTCCTGGGCTGATCAACCAGACTCAACTTCCCCAGGGACACCGCTGAACAGGACTTGAGGGCACTGGGTCCCCAGAAGAGAAAGCTACTAAGGGACAGGTGTAGTATAAAACTTTATCATCCAAACGCTGCTCGGATGAGTTCTCATTTACTTATTTTTGCAGTGCTGAGGATCCAGGTGCATGCTAGAGCTCTGCTCCTGAGCGATGCCGCCACCCACACTTCTATGATGACAAAGCAACCCAGAACTCCTCCTTGGGATTCACCCAATTCTAGAGTTTTCAAAGGATAAAGAATAGGTTCGTATTTCTAGGGCGAGAAGGAATGAGGAGACTTGCAGGATGTATTTTCTGACAAATAAGCATTTCATCTTCTACAATAAAGACAAAAGACACTGACACGCCCTGAAGTTTAATTTACAAACATGAACACACATAAATACACTCTTGGGCTGCCCTTCGATATTTTTGAACCAGGATTTGGAGGACCCAGTAGCTTGAATGAGCATCAAGGGAACGTTCAAGATGACGCGTCGTGCCAAAATACAATGAATGCTAACACGGGACCCAGCCATTTAAAGTCAGTGTAACGCTGGCTGTAATCCGAGATGCACCCACCTGATCGAGTGGAAAGTGTGGGATTGCCCAGCTGCGCACGTGGTCTTACAGGTGTGTGGCACAGTGAAGCCCCTGCACTCTTGGGAAGTCAAGGACAGCACTCACAAGCAGTCCCCCACCTTCAGCACTGAGAGGCTGGGTTCCTAGGGTACCTGGGGAGTAACTTGGGTGGAAAATGGGCTAAGTGGCAGCGTGGAACCCATGAAGGTTGGGCTGACAGTAAGTGTCCTGCTTCAGAGTCTGTGTGTAAGAAGCGCTTGAGGACTTTGCTGGAAAGTAAGGAACAGGATCTTGAACAAGGGAACAAAAGCACATTTGCATTTCACGGTCATCATTCAAGAAAATGGGGCTGAAGAGAGTGGCAAATGAGCTTTAAAGGAATATTTTAAATGGTGTTCAGTAGAGAGGCAGGCTAGGGATAGAGAATTAATGTCCTAGAGCACAGCAGAGTGAGGAGGAAAGAGCAGGTTTAAGAGAAAGTGCAAGGATTAGCACTGAAGGCTGGAGAGAGAGCTCAGCAGGCTAACTGCCTGCTTAGGCAAGCACAGGGACCGGGGTTTGATTCCCGCCATCACATGCCATGCTGGCCCCACCCTTGTGGGGTTGAGCTGGTCACTGAGACTGGGCATGGTGGCATAGACCTATAATCCCAGCACTGCGGAGACTGAAAACAGGAGGATCACTGCGACTCCGAGCTGCATACTAAGACTCTGTACTGAATACAGTAAAAAAAAAAAAAAAAAAAAAAAAAAAAAAAAAAAAAAAAAAAAAAAAAAAAAAAAAAAAAAAAAAAAAAAAAAAAAAAAAAAAAAAAGCACTGAACACTAGCTAGTGCAGCAGCAGGCACTGAGGTTCTGGGGCTCTAACTCAGTAACATAGCTTATGTGTCTGGTTTGGAAGGGGCACACATGGCTCTCTGTCCCACATAGTTGGGTAAGACAAGGGAAACGCTCCAGAAATAGGTAGAACAGTTCCTTTCCCCACAGTCCATAAAGAATCCTACAGTGCTTGTTATCCATTCAATTTTTGATGCTAGATATTCTTTACGGAGAGAGGTGGAATCTCAGTGTTGTTTTAATTTGCATCTCTCAAATGAACAACAGCGTCGAACATTTTTCCTGTATCTACTTGTCGTTTGTATCTCTTCGTTTGAGAGATGTATATTAATCTCAGATATCCATTTTTGGATTGGGTCTTTGAGTTTGGGGGGGGGGTCTGATTTTTTCAATTCTTTATATATTCTAAATATAAATTGTTTGTCCGAAAGACAACTGGCTATATATTTTTCCACTCTGTGTTGTCTTTTACTCTGTTGGTGATTTTTTTTCCCTGTACAAAAGCTTTTTAGTAAGATGAGATCCTATTTGTTGATTATTTATAGTATTTCTGTTGCAGATTTGGCTTTGTTGATGAAGTTTTTGCCTACATCTATATCTTTGAGATTTCTGTTGTATCTTCCAATGGATTTTGTGTTTCTGTTTTAACATTTACATCTTTGGTCCATTTTTACTGTAGTTTGATGCCTAATGATAGACACGAGTCTAGTTTCAGTCCAGCAGGGGAAAGCTACTATCCAGAAGTAGCTGATCTTTGGGATGGCTTTCCAGAACCATCCAGTGAAGCCACTGTCTTTCTTCCAGTGAGCAATGTTGGGTCCCTTATTCAAAGATAAGGTGGCTGGGTGTGTTTGGGGGTTGCATTTGCTTCTTCTATTCTTTTCCACTGATTCTCAGGACTCATTTTTTTTTTTTCCTAATACCATAATGATTTTATCAAAGTAGCTGTGCAGTATAATGTAAGGGTTGAGATTGTGATATCTCCTGCTTTTGCTTTGTTGCCCCGAGTTACTTTTGCTATTCTCTCTCCAGATGAATTTTTCTTCTAGTTCTGTGATCTATGCTAATGACATTTTGACTGCAACTGCATCAAATCTTAAGCAGTTTGGAAAGTAGGGCCTTTACCACTATGTTGGTTTTTCCTATCCAAGAGCAAAGATATTTTTTTCTTTTTCTGGTATCCTCTTTTCTCCCCTCCTTTATGGCACTATAATTTCACTGTACAGATCATCCATACCCTTTGTTAGAATGATTCATATGTATTTCATGGTTTTAGATGCTATTATAAAGTTTGTGCTTTCCCTAATTTCTCTCTCTGTGGGTTTGTTTCTTGTGTACAGGAATGCCTTGATTTCTGAGTGTTGAACGTTCATATGTAAGATAAAAATGTGTCTGTATGTGTCTTAGTTACTTTTTACTCATTGCTGGGACAAACATCCAACACTCAAAATGAAGGAAGGAAAGGTTTATTTAGCTCACAGATACTCGAGGTTTCAGTCCATATTCGGCTGGCCCAAGGCTGAGTGGGACAGGGCAGAGAGCATCCAGTTCATGGCGGCAGAACAGCAACAATATTTAATATCGACGGAGGCAACAGAACGACCAGGGGAGCAGAGAGCAACAGCTCAAGCCTGTCTCTTTGTCTCTCTTTAAATTGCATCAGGCTCTCCGCCTTAGCCTATTGTCTCAGGCCACACCCATAGTCTCAGCAAGACTCAGACCATAATCCCAACAGTAGTAAAACACGTAATCCCATCATTCAAGTCTCAAACTCTAGAAGTCCCTACCCATGATTGCATGAGGCTTTCGGGGGACAACTTGACATAAACCATAACAGCGTGTGAATATGGTAGAAAAAGAACTCGACTGCTGAGAGCCATCAGGCTTCAGCATCAAAACATCCCAAACTAGCCTCTCACCTCATCAGCGGTAGTGTCTTTTTAAAATATAAAAACTGTTGTTTTGTTTTTCCACATCAACCATTTCATATGTACTATGTTTCATAAAAATTCAATGACTTTTAAAGCTAAGCATTTGTGATAAACATAGTTTTCTCATTTTCCCTTTAAATTCACCCTGTTCCTATTGATTCTCTATCAAAAGAATATGTACTTATATTAGATGTAAATGTACTTCTGCTTCTATGGGACATTAAAACCTATGTAACGTGTGATGTAATGAATCACTCATGTATATTTTTAGATGTGAAAGTTGGCTGTGTACAGACAGAAGTTCAAGTGAATTGTGACAGTTTGGGAAGCTGTATTGTGATTCATAGAAATCATCAGCACCCTGGGGAGTCAGGAACCTGCAGTATGCATGCCTTAGTGTGCAGTTGTAATTCCTCACAATGATAACCAGTACTTCAGTCTTAATGTGTTTGACAGAAGAAATTCTCAATCCAGGATATGCATCCAACTCACCTTCTAGACTGTAAAGTTAGATACTCGACCAACTTGAGCTTCCTGAACCTAAACAAGTATTCTTACATTCTAAATATTTCAACATACACCACCACCCACCCCACCTTGAACTCTTGTGATATCCTGTATTGCTTAGTACCTTAGGCATGGAGGCAATTTTACTGCATAAAATGGTACCAGAGATCTTGTATTTTTTCTTTTAATCCTTACTGTCTGGTACTGATAAATTAGACTTAACATGTATACCTGTTGACTGATACGATCATTTAAAAAGCTTTCTTAAAAACAACTTAAACTGTATAATGATATAGCACTAGAATATTAGTTTTGGAGAAAAAATCATATAGCATACTGAATTGTTGATAAACATATTCAAACTGTTTAATGTTTTCATGTATTTTTGATGATTTGGTGGAAGAAGAAATTTTGCAGATGTATGAAAAGAGATTTTTAATACTTGTTATGTGTGTGGAAGCAAATACATTATTAGCAAGAGGCCTAATTTACATTTCAGATCAGAGAAACCTGATAGCATAACTTTCATATGCTGATGACATTCAACTATTAGATCTGAATGATTCCCCTGATCTATATGAACTTTATGAGCATGCAAAAACCCTTTAATGTTTTTTTAGGACTATTTGCCCTAAATGGAAGTGGTTTCTACGGTAGTTACTTCAGAAAGTGAGAGAATATTTGAGAGAATTTGTCTCATGAATAAAATATTACAACATGGTAATGTTTTAGAAATAGGGTACTATGTGAAAAAAGGTAGCCTTTTTCTTTTATAGAGCTTCCCTTTTATCTTAAGAAATATTTTACCCTTCATTCTCAAGAGCCACAATTGACACAGATTACTTAGCAACAGTCTAAAGCCTGGCATGGTCCAGCTGTGATAATGGAATCATCAATGCTGTACTGAGGTCCTGAGGATGGCGTTTGCAAATGGAACTATGCTCCAGACTAAATCCTCTTTGCATGTCTGCAAGGGTTAAGAGCAACTGAATAGATTTCCTTAATCCAGCAAGTCACAAGGTGAACACAAAGGAGGATGAGGTTAAGGGAGGGAGATGATCTTTAAAAATTCTAGGCATTCTTAATGTGCAAAACCTATCAGTGTATTACATTTAATCCATGTATGGACATTTATGATGTGGTAATAATGGTAATAACACTCTTCAGACACACACACACACAACTTACTGTCTCTAAAATAGGGAAGAGAGAGTATATGTTTTCCTCTCTACCTTCAACCACCGCTGGATATTGTAATCCCTTTTTCAATTTTGCCAGTCGGGTCACTGATCATTTGAATTATCCTCATCATTACCATGATGCAGTCTTAGAATACATGTTTGATATTATTTAATATTAGCTGATGTCATCATTATGTCATTGTATTGTTCAACTTTTTCTCATTATGTCAGCTCTTTGCATATCAAAAACATTTACTTTGTCATTTATATTTCAAACAGATCTTTATAGACATATTTTTGCTTATAATTACTGCTGCATGTTCTATGAAAAAGCTTGCGTTGGAAACTAGTCCCTGATGTGAAACTGTTGAGCTGCGCAGCCTAATGGCACATAATTAGGTCATCAGGGTGGAATAGGTGGATTGATGCAATTGTCATGGGAATGGGTCCATTACTGCTGGAGCAGATTCCTTCCAGAGTAACTAGCTTCTCTCCCTCTCTTAGTTGCTTTCTGCTCTTCAGTTCTGGCATCACTATATTCTTGATCTTGGACTTCTCACCTTGCAGAACTATGGGCCATTAAATGGGTGCTCATTCTAAGTCACTGAATAGCTGCTATTGTTATCACAGCACACCCTGTCCTAAGGCTGTTTTTCAGCTTGCACATCAGTTTCTTAGGCACTTAAGAAGGCCTCCTCTGTTTAAAGGATATGAAACATGATACCTTGTATTTTTTCCTACTACTTTTATTGTTTTTGAGTGTTTTGTTCTATTTAAATTTAGGTCTTTAAGTTGGCAAATTTAGAGGCTGGTGAGATAGCTCAGTGGTCTAAAGCACCTGCTTAGGAAAGCTTAGCTTAAGCAACCACAGGGACCACAATTCAATCCCCAGCACCATATGCTGTGCCAACCCCACCCCCAGGGCAAGCTGGGCCAGCCATAACATACATACATACATACATACCTACACACACAGACACATAAATAAATAAATGAAATAATCTGGTAAATTTAGTTTTATGTATAGCTTTAAAAAGTAATATAAGCCGGGCGTGGTGGCTCACACCTGTGATCCCAGCACTTGGGAGGCTGAGGCAGGAGGACTGGTATGAGTTCGAGACCAGCCTGGGCTACAAAAGTGAGCTCAAGGCCAGCCTGAACTGCATAGCGAGACCCTGTCTCA
>PVJA010043977.1:0-16460 GCA_004027025.1 Myocastor coypus | reverse complement strand
AGAACAGCACAGTGAAGGGCTCCGGATCCTCTGCTCTCACCAGTTAACCAACAAATTGCTGTTTTTCCTTTTGGAACAAAGCTAGATTTTTGGTTTCCCTGTGGCAACTATTTTCTCATGAGATGAGGGTTATTTTGGAGACAAAAGGGTTATAGTGTACAGGGTAGTTGTGGTAAGACACTAGTTCAGATCTGTGCTGCATGGCTGAGTTCTTCAGTTTCCAAAGGCCTCTGTGACCATTTCCCTGAAAGAGCAATGTATCATTAAATATTTCTTTCTTTAGAAAAAAAATTCCTACTCAATGCCTTTTTGTAAAAATGTAATTTAGAAGAAATTCACTTCAGCCGGGCGTGGTGGCTCACATCTGTAATCCCAGCACTCGGGAGGCTGAGGCAGGAGGATTGGTGCTAGTTCGAGACCAGCCTGGGCTACAAAAGTGAGCTCAAGGCCAGCCTCAACTGCATAGCAAGACCCTGTCTCAAAAAAAGACAAAAAAAAAAGAAAGAAAGAAAGAAAGAAAGAAAGAAAGAAAGAAAGAAAGAAAGAAAGAAAGAAAGAAATTCACTTTAGATGACTGAAAGGTGGGTTTGCAGTTTCGTTTTAATCTGTTGCTGTCACAGCACTGCTGAATAATTTCAATATGTAGAGCACAGAAAGCTGGATTGCCTTTGGCCACGAATAGCTTGCCCCCTGTGGTATTCTGGGAAATGGCAGACAACAGGATTTCAAAACAACAGAATAAACAGATACCAAAAACCAAAATAAACAACACAAAAACTCCCGTATCCCCTAATTCTAACACATACTTATCATATTTTTGCCACAGTCAATTTCAAGTTACCCAGATACCACAGCTCAGTTTGGAGGAGAAAAGAGACTAGAAGCAACTCAATATTTATAGTGAAGTATTGAACTATAGGCTTAAGCATAAAGGCCCCATCATTATAAATAATAATACAATTTAATAAAATAATAAGATAGTGATGAGCTTTTAACATTATTGTGTTTTAATATAATTTACTTAGTTGGCAGTTTATATTATTTAATTTATAATAATGTTTGTGTTTAACAACCACAAAATTTTTTTAGCGAATTTAGAAACAATTAGCAATTATCTTTCACAAAGAATTCTAAGCTGGCTTTAGCCCACAGTGGTTGCACTGAGTAGTCTGTAACAGTTAAAACTTAGAAGAAGAAAAATCTTTTTTTTTTTTTTTAAGATTTTTAAATTTTATTTGTTTATTTTTTTCTTGTGTCAGAACCTTTGTTTGTTTATTTACTCATTTTTATGGCCCCCTCAGCCCACCCTGAAGGCAGGGCTGGTGCAGCATGTGGTGCTGGGGATTGAACCGCAGTCCCTGAAGCCGTCCAAGCTTTCCCAAGCAGGCGCTTTAGACCACTAAGCCATCCTGCCGGGCCCCAGAAGAAGAAAAAATTTTATTTTGCCAGAAAATTAGAGGAAGGGACTAACATTCAACACCTTTGCCTCAAATCTCCACAGAAATTAAAATTTCTATTATAGCCCTCCTCTGTTTTTCTTCTGCCAGGAAGACTGTTGCACGATGGTTGCATCTGTGTCACAGATCCTCTTTCTCAGGCATTCTCTGAGCCACAGAAGTGGATCCCCTTTCAAGGGATCCCCAAGAATGGTCCTGCTAAGCAGATTCAAGATTTCTGGGCTCTACTATAATAAGGCTGAGTCCTAGACTATTATGTTTAAATACCACAAAGGAAAATGTCAGTAGGGCATTTTATTCCAAATTATAGTTGGCTTTCTCCTTATAAAATAATCTATTTGAGGATGTTGTCTTGTGGACCTGTGCTCCAAGGCTTCTTAGAAAGACTAGGCACTTGCCTTGTGCTTTGGGCATTACCCTCATGGTCTTTGTGCATCCACTGAACAAATGTTTCCTGAATCCCGACTTTTATCTGGCATTGGCGTGGTCAATGGAGTTCACTGATGAACAAAAACAGACACTATAAGTGTGGTGGTGCTTAAAAGGAAATAAGTATTAAAAGATACACATAGTCTCCTTAGTCAATAGAAGAGAATGTAGTAGGACAGTGCGACATAATTCATCAAATCTGGGAGGGCTTCCTAAAGATGAGTTTAATAATTTTAAACTTAAAAATGTGAAAGTGGGGGTAGTTATAATCATTTCAGGCAAGGGGGAAGCATGTGCAGGTACCCCATGGTAGGAGGAAGGGTGGAAAGTGAGAACATTCAAAGCTGGAGGAGGGGGTTGGGTGGAGAGAGGATGAGGACACAGAGGGTCATGTGAAGGAAGGAAATACAGTCTGTCCTTGTTGACACAGTTTAAGCCCCAGACAAAGGCACTGAATAGGTTCAAGGTGAGGGAGATATGATGGCATTTGCAAGAATGTGGGGGCACACTGCAGGAGAGGGACCTGCAGCATTTCAGAGAGGAGAGCTTAAGCTACAGGAGCAGTGCAGAGCTGGGTAGAACTGAGGGGCATGTAAGGGGCTAATCAGCTGGATCTGTAGGATTGGGGGTTGGACTGACGAGATGACCAGAAGGTGGCTCCCAGTGTCTGAACTCCACAGCTAAGAGAATGATGATACAGTCAAGAAAGACCCCCCCCCCCATAATGACCAGGTTAGGGGGAGGAGAGAATTCAATGAGTTTTATTTTTGATTTGCTAAGTTGGAGGTACTTTGGAGGCTGTTCTTATTTGCAGAAGATGAACCTAAGTGGAAAGTTCTTTGTCTATCAGAAATGGCTACAGAAACAGAGTGATTTCAGCTTTACTCTGGATAGGATTCAAAATACAAGAGCAACATGGAGAGCAAGGTGCTGAGCAGACCTTTTATACTTATCCACTACCATTAATTTTGGGCCATTGTACTTCACCTCAGAATTGTTTCTCCTTGATTCCCATGTTAAAGTCATATTATACTTATTAAAATGCAGCCCTAGTAAGCTCAATGAAGCATGTTCCCCTAAGCAATGGCTTCTTAAGAGACACATAAAGCAGTGATATTTTTTGGACAAGTCCCCAAAGCAGACAAATCTTTAATATTTATGTACATTTTGCATTCAGTAGTGAAAAAGATGCTTTAAGAATAAAAGTTCATTATCAAACACATAGATTTCTAAGGCTATTGTTTTGTGTAGGAGGTTTTGAATAGTGATTTCGAAATAAAAAAGCATCCTCAAAGTGTGATGCATTAAACTGCTTTTCTACATGCAACAAAAGAACTCTAAATCAGAATTTTCCTTATGTGTTTGATTTCCACTAATCCAAGTGATGTGCAGACACCCTTCTCCCACCCTGCTAGTGCTGGGGGCTGAACACTGGGGTTGGAATGTGCTAGATAATAAGCCCTCCGCCACTGCACTCTACACCTGCACCCAAAATCTCTGAAATATTTTATTACAATATTCAAGCCAGTCAGTATACCAAAATTCATTTAGATATGCAGAATAAAACCCAATACAACTTTTAAGTGCTGTTCATAAAGAATTTTAAAGAACAAGTTGCAATGTGCATTGATAAATGCAACATTGAGAACATGTGCATACAGTGTTCGTTTTGTGTGCCTACGAATAAACAGCTGCAAGGGCTGCGGCTTTAGTTCAATGACAGAATTCTTGCCTAGCATGTGCAAAGACCTGAGTTTAATCCCCAGCAACACACAAAGGAAGAAAGAGAGAGAAAAAAGAAAGAAACAAAGAAAGAAACAAAGAAAGAGAGAAAAGAGCATAATATCTACAGGAAAATAAAACATAACATTAGTAATGCTTTCTTTATACATGGTGGGACCATGGGTCATTTGTTTTTATTTGAGAGGGGATTCCAAATGGGAATATATTGTATTCTCTTATAAAATTCAAGCTATTAAGGCAGACCAGATAGCTCGGCAGATTAAAACACTGCTTAAGTAGCCACAAGGATCGGGATTCAATCTCCTGCCCTACTGTGCCAGACCTACCCCCAGAGTGTGCTGAGATAGGGGTTGGGTGTGGTGGTGTGCACCTGTAATCCCAGCACTTTGGAGGCTGAAAACAGGAGAATCACTACTAGTCCAATTTGTGTGGTGAGACCCTGTACTAATCACATTAAAAACAAAAACAAAAAAAAAGCTTCAAGCTACTTAGCAAAGTACTGTGAAATGTTACCAACATTGGATCCCAGAAGCTAGAAGCCAGCATGGACAACACAATGGAAAACATCTCTTGGGACCAGTGCTGTCTGCTTGAAATTTTGGAGATGAAAATAACTGGATCTATGCTGTGCAGTATCGTAATCGCTAGCTATGTGTAGCTACTGAATACAAAAAATGTGGCTTGTGCAATTCAGAATGTGAATGTTGGGGCTGAGGAGATAGTTCCATGGCACAAGTGCCTGCCTGGCAAGTGCAAGGTCATGAGTTCGAACTCTGGTCCCCCCACAAAAAAAGAATGTGAATGTCGATTTGATTGAATGATATTAACTGGATTAATTAAAGCTAATTCTAAATAGTCAAAAACAGGTCAGGGTCTATCGCAGTATAGTTTTATACATTCCTCTGCAGAAATGCACATGCAAGTAGTTTTACATAGTAAAATCAAACTAGGCATACTTATTTGTAATTTGTCCATTCACTATGTCGATATAAGTTGCTTGGCTATGTAGATTCTATTGTATAGGTGTATCACAATTTAATACAACTCTCACTATTGCACAGGGTTCCTACCATTAAACAACATTGCAATGAATATCTTTGTATGTCTATTCAATCATATGCTTGAATCATTATCTACTTTGGGCAAAACCCCAGTGTAAAATTGCAGGGCCAAAAGGAAAACTGGTGGCATTTCAGTTCATAAGACATATTGTCTGACGCTCCCTAAAGAGTGCTTATTAGTTTACATCCTCATAAATAGTATATGAGGCCACCAACTTGGATTACTGACAATTTTTCACTCTTGACAGTCTGCTGAAAGAAGAATGATATTTTGTTATTATTTTTGTGTTTTAAGTTTACTACTGACAGTGAATATCTCTCCTGGCTCCTGGCTATTCTCATGAAGGAGGAATAATCCTCCCAGGATATTATTTTCTTATTGCTTTATAAACAGCTTTAGTTGATCCTTAGCCTGGCATATAGATGCAATTTTTTTCTAATTATACTATTTGGTACAATTCTTGTGATGATGTATTTTTCTAGCTTGAAATTTAAAATTTTCTGATACAACTGCCAGTTTTATTTATTTTTTTTAAAATAATTATTTTATTTTTCTTGTTTCAGAACTTTTTTTGTTTATTTTTATGGCTGGCTCAGCCTGCTCTGAGGGCAAGGCTGGCACAGCATATGGTGCCGGGGATCGAACCGCAGTCCCTGCAGCCGCCCAAGCTTTCCTAAGCAGGCGCTTTAGACCACTGAGCCATCCTGCTGGGCCCCATTTTTTTTTAAAGAATTTTAAAATTTTATTTCAGTTTTATTTATTATAATTTTTCTGATTGATTGTCATGGGGAAAATGACATTATTCTTATATTATAAAATTATTCAATTCCTAGCATTTAGTTTTTCTTCATACTTTTATATATTTGCAAATGCTTACAAAGACCCTGCACTCTTAGTACATTATTGCATTGTAATATAGACAAAAATGTAAAAAGGAAATTGTTCTGTTTTCAAAACAACATAGACTTAAGTTTTCTTCACATGGGAACTGTGCTTATAATGATTTCCTTTTAATCTACAGATAAGAGTTTACAAATGCTAGACCCATTGTTTAATTTCATTTTAAATTTATTTTTAGAACTTTTATGAGAATCTTATTGTAGTGCCTGCCTGACAGCTTGGCGGGCTAAAGCACTTGCTTTGGCAGAGCACAATGGTCCAGCTTCAGTTCCCAGCTTGCCATGCCAGTCCCGCCCCCAGAGCATGTTGGTTAGATGGTGATTGAGACTGGTCGTGGTGGCAGACACCTGTAGCCTGTAATACCAGCACGTGGGAGGCTGAAAGGATCACTAAGAGTCCAGCTATGTAGTGAGATCCTATAGATTTTGTACCCTGTGGATCCTTCCTAAAAAAAAAAAAAAAAAAAAAAATCTTAATGTATTGTCTGACAATTGCATATGAACACAGAAGGGAGACAGCTAGCAGCCCATGTTCTGAATATTCCTTGTGGACTTGTTACATGCTGGAAAGTATTCTCAATGAGCCCAACTAATGTCCTTGAACTGCAGTTCCCAGATGTTGACTGTGGCCTCTTCAGTCCTGGAAGACCAGGACATGGTTTTATGTTCATTATGCCCTACTACCTGAATACTTGAACAGATATTCCCAGAGTAAAACTGTGTAGAGATGAATCAATTAATGTGGTAAGGTCACTTGAGGAAGGTTTTGCAATTTATGGTGTTTGCTGATGTTGTTTTGCTGTAACTGTGTAGTGGATGAACCTTAAGGCATACAGAAAATTACAAATGAAGTGTAGCATTATAGAATCAAGGACACATTTTGAAGAGCCTTAAGTCTCCTGTTTCTTCTTTAGAGAAATAAGAAGAGACATAGTGGGCCCAGGAGGATGCCTCAGTGGTCTAAAGCACCTGCTTAGGAAAGCTTGGGCGGCTGCAGGGACTGCGGTTCAATCCCCGGCACCACATGCTGTGCCAGCCTTGCCCTCAGAGCAGGCTGAGCCGGCCATAAAAATAAATAAATAAATAAACAAACAAACAAACAAACAAACAAAAGTTCTGAAACAAGGAAAAAATTAAAATAAAATAAATAAAAAATTTAAAAAAAAGAAGAGACATTGTATGCAGCAGAGCTATCACCCACAATTCCAAGCTCAATTTTATTATGATTAAAAAGAAAGCATATAAGGACCCAGGGAGATAGCTGAGGGGCACAAGTGCTTGCCTGGCAAGTGCAAGGTCCTGAGTTCGATCTCCAGTTTCACAAAAACAAAAGAAAGGAAGGAAGGAAGAAAGAAAGGAAGGAAGGAAGAAAGAAAGAAAGAAAGAAAGAAAGAAAGAAAGAAAGAAAGAAAGAAAGAAAGAAAGAAAGAAAGAAAGAAAGAAAGAAAGAGAAAGAAAGCATATAAAGTCATCTTTTCTCCGTACTTCACATGCCACATCCAGATGTGTTTCTATTTTCCTTGTGTACTAAGATGGGCTTTGTCTGGGAACAAAACTTGAGTATATTTTTCTAATTAGAGCCTGGTATGTTTCCTTAAAGAGACATTAAAAGGTGAGGGCTTGCTTCAAATTTTCTCATAAAGGGACTGGGGAGATAGCTCAGTGGAATAATTGCTTGCCTGGCAAGTGCAAGGTCCTGAGTTCCATCCCTGGCACCAACAAAAAACAAAAACAACAACAAATTTTCTCATAAAATCCTCCCATACATGAGGAAGTTGCTATTTCATTATTTGCGAGGTTGATAGTTACTTATTTGTTGAACAAAATTCTGTAGCTCTACTGAAGTTATAATTTAGAAAAAAAAAAAAAAAAAAAAAAAGAGATGATTTTAAGGCAGCTATGGTGAAACATTTATAGCTTTCAATAACACAAACAGCCCTCTGTGGCACATGGGCCATGGGTTCAGCATTGCTGCCTTAAGGTACAGGCAAATAAGGGCAGGCAAAATTGGAACCGAAAGCTTACAGGGAGGTGGGTTGGGAGATTAGCCAGCCATCATGCATGTACCACATCCTCCCACTTTGTCTGGTCAATAAATGACAAAAAGGAGCACTTGAGAACTTCCCTGGTTCAAAAGGCCTTTTGTATTTTTGTATCACAGTTCCAGGAAATGTGAATATGCACTTATGTGACCTTTATAAGAACTGATTCAAGTAGATAGAAAAGACTGCTCAGGAGCTCTATGTACAAATACTGTGCCATAAGTATATTTCTTTCATCTGTTCTTAGTATATCATTTGCGTTTACTCCAACAACTTTAGACCCATCTTCCAGTTTTGTCTAGTAGGGAGAGGTGTGTGAATATGCCATAGTCTAGCCCTGAAGGTTCTATTGCTCTGAGTGGCGAAAAATCCATAGGTTCTTTGACTATGATAGGTTAAGTACTTTGCTACCTGGGTACCCCAACATACATATCTCCTTTGAAAAACGTAGGCTCATGCAGATGGAAAAGAGATTTGAGGACAGGAAAGTCAGGAGGGTGAGAAAGGGAAAATGAAGTAAAGATGACCAAGAGATGACCCAGACCTGTACCAATTCTCCAAGATCAGTGCAATGATGTGTGGCAAATGTAGACTAGTAAGCAAAGAAAATAAAAGAAGTTACTTCAGAACATATATGAGAACCACACAATTCAGTATTAGAAGGTAACTTCAAAATATTTTTCATCTCTTAGGCTATAATGATAAGTGGTAGATTAATAAGAAAGAAGATGACACTTCGCTCAGGGCAATATATATATGTAGTGGTTGATACATTGTGTCAACCTGGCTGAATGACTCAGTGGCCCGTTGCCCTGTTGGCGGGAGCCCCGCTCTAGGGTACAATTGGTTCCTCCCTGGAGCATGACCAGGTCCTGCTTAGGATATGATTGGCTCCTCCCTACAGCGGGATCAAGGGCCCATCCTGGGGTATGACTGGTTCCAGCCTAGGGCACAATGGGCCCACGTTAGAATGACTCAGCACAAAGAGACTTTTTAAAGGATTGAGGAAGGAGTCAAGTCTTCACTTGGTCGGAGAAGCTTCAGTCTTCGCATTCAGCTTGGTCTTCATCATCTGGCTTGCAGCGCAGACTCTTCAGCCTCCAGCTTGGATCTTTCACCATCCAGCACAGACTCTTCAGCATCCATTACAGACACTTCAGTCTTCCATCACAGACCCATCAGCCAATGGATAGAGACTTACACACCCTCTGCACGCTTCCTCTTCTGACTCTGTGGCTGACTATTGTAAGCCAATCTTATAATTCCTTATAGATTGTATATTTTGTGTTAATATCCATTCCTTATATTATATCTTTTCTGTTCCTCTAAGGAAAACCCTGACCATTACAATATACAATATATATATTGTATACACACACACACACACACACACACACACACACACACACACACACACAGAGCTTGGACTCATAGAGATCCTCCTATTTTCAGTCTCCACAGTGCTAGAATTACAGGCATGTGTCACACTCCCTGTCCTGGTGGCTGTCTCAGTGCACCTCGGGGTGGAGTAAGTGTAATATGCAGTACCAGGGATGGAACCCTGGTCCCTGTGCTTGCCTATGCAGTCATTTAGCTTACTAAGCTATCTTGCTGGGCTCATAGTTTTCTAATGAAAATACTTTGGTGTCATGGTAGAAGGTCATGAACCTCAATAATCCACCAGAGATATACAGAAAGTAATCTTTGTGTTCACCCACGTGGTAGATGAATGACAAAGTATATGGATCAATCAACAGCTGGGGAATTTTACCCAACTTGTGCTCCATGCTACATTTCTATTTATTTATAATTTATTTTATTAAATTATTTTTAACATTTTTCTTACAGAATTAGTCCAATTCAGTACACTATCACATGAAAATCTGCTTTTACAGATTTACTTTGAGAGGAAGGTGAAAGTGAGTCATCAGGTGACTTGGCTGCTGCTGATGACATGGACAGAGATATGACAGAGAAGCACAGAATGAAGACCTGAACTTAAATAAGGAAGAAAACAGTAATGTCCAATAAATATTTGGACTATCAAAATGCCACAAAATGGTCATGCATACCTGAACATTAGAACTAGGTCAGAAAATGTTATTAGAAGGAGATACTGATCTGTAATGAGATGTAGGATGGGGGGCAGATGCTGGGCCAGGACACAGGGATGCTTCTAGGTGGAGACTGTAACACAGTGGAAAGCTGTTGGAATAATGAAGATTGGTGACATGATTTGATTTATATATATTGCCAGGCAGGCACTACTTGTGCCACAGAGCTGTCTCCCCAGCCCCTGATTTATATTTTTGAAAGATCATGATACCTGCTATGCACTGTGGGTGGGGAGGCCAGCCAACAGTTTGCCCTGTCATGGGGCTTGGAATGGCATCAACTCTGTGGAAATGAACAAAGTGGATGCACGTGGATGGGATCTAGATCTTGCCAGAGGGTGACAAATGAGGACAGCAGTTTGGGCTTAGAGGGAAAGGAGGAATTAAAGAGGGTGCTTTGGGTTTGGCTTTGCAAATGGAAAAAGTGGGTTGCTATTTCTTTAGCCTCAGATTACTGGGAAAGAGATAGAATTAGGATTAGGGAATATCTTGCCCCACACTGGTCTTTTCTTTTCTTTTCGTTTCTTTTCTTTTCTTTTCTTTTCTTTCTTTTTCTTTTCTTTCTTTTTTTTTTTTTTTTTTTTTTTTTTTTTTTTTTTTTTTTTTTTTTTTTTTTTTTTTTTTTTTTTTTTTTTTTTTTTTTTTTTTTTTTTTTTTTTTTTTTTTTTTTTTTTTTTTTTTTTTTTTTTTTTTTTGTATTTTTTAACACATGGTCTACAGAGTTTCACTACATAGATTGGACTTGTAGTGATCCTCCTGTTTTCAGCCTCCTAAGCACTGGGATTATAGGTGCACTCCACCACACCCTGTTTCAATCTCCATTTCAGTGCACCCTGTGGGCAGGGCTGGCATGGAATACCAGGCATCACACTGGGTCGCTGTAGACTGGCTTTTTTTTGTGTGTGTAGGGTGTCACCACACAGTTCTGACTCATACTGATCCTCTTGTTTCCTGCCTCCCAAGTGCTGAGATTATAGGTGAGCACCACTAGGCCTGGACTCCTTCACTGGCTCAGCACCTGAGAGCAGGGCCTGCACAGCAGGTGGGGCCAAGAATCAAACCCTAGCCCTTGCGCTTCCTTAAGCAAGCGCTTAGTTCACTGAGCTATACCACTGGTCCTTACACTGGTTTTTCTTTAGTTTCTGTTTTCTAATTTTTTGACACTTCCTCTGTAGTCCAGGCTTGCTTTAAACTCATTTGGCTAAACTCAAATTGGCTCTGAACCCACTACTATCCTCCTGTCTCAGCCTTCTGGAGGCTGGGATTAAGGCAAACACCACTAAGCTGTGCTTTTCCCAAATTATAAAAACAATATCATTAGTGGTGTCTATGTCAGATATGGAATCCAACAACCGTTCTATTAAAAATCACTTAATGCAAACTGATTGTTAAAAAAGTATTAGTTTAACAGACCAAAACCCAAGAAAGATCTTGAAGTGGCTTTCAAAGTCTGATCTTCATAAAAAGTTCAAACCTCATCAAGGGGTGGAAAGAATTTTGTCAATCGATCATGACAGAATCAATTCTACATTTATTTATTTATTTATTTATTTTATTGTTTCAGAACCTTTATTTGTTTATTCACTCATTTTTATGGCCGGCTCAGCCTGCTGCGAGGGCAGGGCTGGTGCCGCATGTGGTGCCGGGGATCGAAGCACAGTCCCTGAAGCCACCCAAGCTTTCCCAAGCAGGCGCTTTAGACCACTGAGCCATCCCGCCAGGCCCTATGATGTTATTTATTACATTCCATCCATGTATGTCTTGTGTATGTTCACACACATATACATAAACTCACAAGGTACACAGATTTTAATTTTTCAGTTCTGAGGGGATAAGGAAATTATTTTCAATATTGTTGGATATTTCCCAATATTTTATATTATGATGCATTATTTCTATATTTTGGGGGAAGATATACAGGGCTATATATTAAAATTAAAGTTTACTTTAAGACTTGACTTATGTTTTCTATATTTAGTGAAACTTCGTAGAATCAGCCTCCTCCCTTGAGTAACTCTTATTTTGTAAAAGTCCCACAGTGATATTCACGACAGGTATGTACAGAAACTCCACAACTCCAGGGAGCACCCTAAGATTCTATCATAAAATAAAATCTTCAGGATTACATTTAATGAGATTCTGTTGACTTTTGCAAATATGAGGGTTGGGGGTTCCAGAAAGCATTTCCTGAAAGTTAATTTTGGAAGCATGGTTCTTATTTTTTTTTTTTCCCCTTTTATAGTTCTCTTGCTAGCAATGATAGACAGCTCTATTTTCTCTTGCTTTGTTTGTAGTTGAAAGACATTCCTTGGCTTATCAAGAAATCCTATAAGAGGGACCAGAGAGATGGCTCAGCAGTCTAAAGAGCCTGCCTAGGCAAACTTAGGCAACTGCAGGAATTGTGGTTCGATCCCCAGCAGCACATGCTGTGCCAGCTCCACCCCTAGGGCAGGCTGAGCCATAATAATAATAATAACAATAATAATAATAATTATAATAATAGCAATAATAATATAATTATAATGATAATAATAATAACAATAATAATAAACATTTAAAAAAGAAATCCTTTAAGAAACTTTCCATAAATAGTACTCAAATTACAGTTTTAAGGACAATCTATTTTTCATGTATATTTCCATAATTATGTAAGTTTTAAAAATCATACACACTCAAGAAAGGATGAATTTGAAAACAAGAATGACTAAGAATTAGAAAATTTATCTGCAGACATATTGGTTAAAGCAGCATAACCACTTGAATAATAAAATACTTTCATTTATATCTGTCTTTTTAGAACATGATGTGAAATTTACGTAATATAGGACTAATTTTTTTTTGTGTGCGTGTGTGTGTGTGTGTGACTGGGAATTGAACTCAGGCCCTTGCACTTGCCAGGCAAGTGCTTATTCTACTGAGCTATTTCCCCAGCCCCTAGAACTAAATGTTTTTAACATGAAGAATCTAGCAGCATTTATCACAGCCACAACCTTATACAATTGTCACCTCTATTTACTTCTAAAATTTGTGTTTAAATTTTGTTTTACATATTTCTTACAGGGCCTCACCATATAGCTCAGACTTACAGTAATCCTCCTGTCTCAGCCTCCCTAGCACTGGGATCACAGGTGTTTGCTACCAGGCCCAGTTTCATTGGCCTGCATGGCATGTCGCTTCAGGGATCTAACCTTGTTCCTTGCGCTTGCCAGACAGGCACTTAGACTGCTGAGCTTTCTCTGTAGCCTTACTTCCAAAATTTTTTAATGCCTTAAATTAAAACCCTGTGTCAGTTGAGCAGCTTAAATCTCTCACTTTTATCTGTCTAACATAAAAGATCAAAAAAGTGAATGCTTTTTATTTTAAACTGCGGAATTACTGGTTAAAATCCAGTTGAAACAAGACATTCACGTGAATAAGAGTCACTTATCAGGATCCTCAGCTCCATGCAAGAGGCGTTGACTCAGTAGGGTATTGTCATTGATTTGCATCTTGAGTCGCAGAAAGGCTTGCAGTACTGTCAGGCCTCATGAAAGAAGGTGAGACCAAGAGTGGTTGCCTCTGACAGAGACCCTTCTTCCCTTGTTTCTGGTAAACCAGCAGGTGACTGACTTTGTGCTACCACACATTCCAGGCAACGGCCCAAGTCAACAGGTTCTAGAGACCATGGGCTACAACCTCCACAGATGGGAGCCAACATAGACCTTTCTTCTTTTTGCTTTTCCTTTTGGAGCTTGAAGCCAGGCTAAGAGCTTGTGAGACAAACATGGTACTACTGAACTACATGGTACTACTGAACTACATTCCTAGGCCAGCTGAACTTTTCCAGCTTTCAAGGTGATTTTGAAAAATGTTCTCAAGATTTTTGTCACAGCAATGCTAAACCAATTAACACAGGAGTGGTCTCTGAGACTTCATTCTTTTTTCACATTTGGAAGGATGTTGAAGTTGCTTACAAAAGAACCACACTCTGAAACCTACTAATCCTGTGAATCTAGACACAGCTGAATTGCCACATGTGTACTGACTCTGTGTGTACGTTCTTTCCTCTTCATAGAAAGAACAGTGGCCTATTCTGAGTTGGCTGGTAATGCTAAAACCTATCATCTAGGATTACCCAAAAAAACTGTTTGAATTGCATCTGAGAGTCTTTCTTGAGACCAAGTGCAAATGTTGACCTGAATGGGGGTTGGAGCCATTTTGATAACGAACACTGGGCTCAACCATATACTTAGAGGGATGTGTATAAAATAGAAATACTGGATTCTTGAAATGCATTGAGAAATGCAGTTAGAGATTCAACTCATAGTGAATGGAGTTAATGAAAAGCAAAATAAAACAGAAAAAGAAGAAAACTTTGAAGAGCACCATTTAAATAACAAGTGTACTAACAGGTCAGGTTCTGATAGGAAATCAAATTTACATTTACTAGACAGTATTATCAGAGATCTTTTATTTTCTGTCGTTTCAGAGATTCTTAGTGTAGTACAAATGGTGCTGCGAACAATTTAATATTTGGACAGTCAGGTTTACATGTCTGTGACGTTTTGAAAGCAAGTTGTGCTGAGAACAAAACCCCCAAACATCCCAAAGCCCCTCCCGATAGAGGAGCTAAAATTGTATGCTGCCTCTTTCCACAGCTCTCCACCCAGCATGCATTGAGGAAGCTTCTATTGCTTGGAAGGTCAGGAACATTCTCAATGAAGATATTGGCTTCTAAGTATGTCCCAAGTCCTCTACCCTTCATAATTCATAGTCTGGATTATGGCTTGTTCTCTGATGCCCCTCAAAGCCTCATGTACTCATAGGTAGGGCTTTCTGGGGGTGGTTAGATTTATGTTGTGTGAATATGGATTAAGGGTGTGTGATAATTCAATTGGCTTAGGATCATCCTGGGTGAACACAGTGGAGGCTCCATGCTAGGTATAGGTGACACCAATCTTGGACACATAGCCTGGATGGAATATGAAGGGAAAGATGAGAGGAAGGCTTTGTTGTCCCCTGCCTTCTGTGATGCTCCTGTGCTTTGATACCCTATGTTCGAGCCCAATCACTATGAACTGAAATCCCTATAAACTGTGAGCTGAAATAAACCTTTTCTCCCTTAATGTGTTGGCATCAAGTATTTTGTCTCAGCAATGAGAAAACTAACTAAGGCAGACTTGAAACTCTTTAGTAAAAGGGCCTACCTATTTGACTTGACTACAGTTTAACTTGCAATAGACAGATTTTCTACATCATGAAGAACAGTAGATCAGACAGAGAACAATTAAGCAAAATTTTAACACTTTTTAAAACACTCTACTTGCCCTTTATGTGATGGGAAATCTTCTGCTAATGGTCTTTGACCTGAATGCATTCCTCTATTAGAAATCTGAAGTATCTGGTTTGGCTTGAGTTAGAATCTGTACCCTCTGGTTAATCACCATGTATTACAGAGTTTGTGGATGAAATACATTTGGATAGGGATAGATAAGTCCATTCATGTTAATTTAGCACTGACATTCAGGGTTTAGTTCAATTTTCAAAAGTGATGATATCCTTGGCATTTGAGCAAGCCCATTTTAATTAATATCCCTACACCTCTTTAAATACCATTTTGCATTTTATACACCTGCTTTAAATTAAAGCAGTTTAAGGTCTGTCATAAGAGACTCTATTCTGGGAATACCAAGAGTCAACCTTGCCTTTGATTTAAAAAAAAGTGTCAAATACTCTCCTTGGTTAAGAACAACCTTAAGAGTACTGGAAAATTAGACATTGTCTAATATGATTAACCTTACAAACTGGGCTTATCAAAGAACTTTCTCTTATCTAAAGTAAGACAAGCTGAGATCCCAGTCAGTATGTGGCAAATAACATTAAGGGAGCATTGGGTATCCTGAAAGCTGGAAGTGGTACAGACTTCAGAGGTGAAATGGTGATGGTGGAGGTGGTGGTGTGGGGAGAGAAGAAGGGATTGAAAGACAGGAGTGAGCCTTCCTCAAAACCAGGGGAGCTCACATCTGTTAATATTAATTAGTTCTGTGGCTCTCTACCGCTGGCTAAATGAGCTCCATCAACTATTAAACTCTTATTCTCTCAGGTGCACAGGATGGTGGCACAGAGGTGACCTGCTTGGGTGAGGTCCTGGCTTGGTTCCATAGCAGCCATGTGTGGGAGGCTAGTCAATGGCCTTCTCCATTTCCTCATCTGCACAAGGGGGGGATCACACAGTGCTCACGTCAGAGGCTTACTGAGTGGCACAGTGATCATGCTGTGTTAATACGTAAGGTTTGCTCCATAACATTAGCCTTTAACCCTGCTGCTATTAACGACTGTTCCTGGGGTGGGGGCATCCTGTGTATGCTAGGCAAGTGCTCTACTACTAGTTATGCACCCAGCCTGATCACCATCATTATTTTTAAATCTGGTCCAAAATCCATAGTATGTATTTTCATGTTAGCATCACAATTCTGAGAAATAAATTTAAAGCCTTTTCTCCTTATTTATTTGGCATATTCAGGTTAGTTTAATCTACACTGAATGTCTTATTTTTCTCCTATTTGGGGCAGGGATGCTAAGTGCTCTATAAAAGTCTTCGTCTTCATGTTGCATATAGGAGTGGTTATTATTCTTAAATGAGAATTTATAGACACCCTAAGAATAGTACATATGTTATAAAAAAGAAGACCTACTTTCAATAACTAATAGCTCAGTAGGGTAGCAGTTTATTCC